>APFE031632182.1:45493-122351 GCA_000404065.3 Pinus taeda | reverse complement strand
TTCTATCTCTTCATGGAACATTCTATATATTGTATGCAAACCATTTGCAAAGGGTTGGTTGGCTTGTAACTTCTGGGAGACTGTGGGAAAGAAACTTTGTTTCTGCATTATATATTTTTTTTACAGAGGATTAATAAAAGGCAGTGGCTCTGTTTCATGAGATTCATGTGGTTGTGAGTGTAGCAAATGTGTCTCTTATGTTTCATATGTATCTTGTTATGTTTCATAGTTCATTTCATATTCATTTCCAGTGAAGTTTTCTGAGTTAGCTAAGGTAGAATTCAATTTTATTGCTCTACCTGTGGGAAAATTTCATGTTCAGTGTTCATTCTTCTGTTGAAAAAGATTCATGTTGTCCATGCCCTTTTCACCCTCTTAATCAATCTCTTCATTCCGCACTATCTTAAACTAAATTGCTAGGCTTTCCACCTATCTTGCCTCACGAAGTAATCCGTGCCTTTGTATTAAGCTCTTTGTTCATTGAGGTCCATTGGTCCCATACCATCCCGGAAACACAGTCATTCATAAAAATCACTTCTTGTATCCATATTCACTTACTAGCCTAAGATAAATAGTTCACTGTAAGTCATCTTAGGCCTTTTCGTTTATTTATACACTGAGTGTGACTCGAAGAGAGCCCTTTCCTATTCTGGTAGGGCTAGCTACCAGACTGAGCTTGGTTTGTGGTTTTCTTGAAGATTTTTTTGCCCCAATACATCTATCAAGCTCAGATCTGATGGTTGATGGTGAACAACGATCAGACATAAGAAGATGGTTGAAATCATTCACCTGGCGACTCCTTCCACTGAAGAATCCAACAACCGGTACTTCATGGTGACTCCACTGCAAAGGGATCAATAGATTTGAGTTTTTTTTTTAAACGAAGCGGATTGCAAGAAGATACACTCCCATGAGCCAAGATCACATTCCAGGCTTTCCAAATAAAATTTTGAAGGTAGATTGGTCAAGGAATCTGCCTACGTTTAAAGATGATGGTAAGAAGGACGTTGCTTTACATCTAGTTCGATTTCACATGCATATTCGCAAGTTGAAGGTTGATTTTCCTGAAGATTGCTTAATGAAGATATTCCTGGCCACTCTAGAAGGTGAAGCCCAATCTTGGTATGAAAGTTTGCCGCCTACTTGTATTTATTGTTTAAAGGATTTTCATGCCCTGTTGATTGAAAGATATAAAGACTCTTATCCATCATTGAATCTAGTTCGTCACTGTTGCAAACATGCTTCTACTTTTATTGAAAGCCTTGAAAAATACTATGAGGATGATAATTTTATGGATGATGAGATCATGGAAGCCCTGTATGAAAATAACTTTCAGCAGTGTAAAGACGATCATGAAAATTTGCAGCATGATCAAGATTTTAGTACGGTGGAAGATGGAGTTTTGCCTCTTGATAGTCAACATGAATTACATGAAATGGATCAGCAATATGAGGAAAATTTATATACTCCTTCACTTGAAAATATTGAAGACAATCACTGTTTGAGCAAAAGGAAACAAAAGGTCTTATCTCCTTTGTCTGAAGACTAGATAGATCAACTCTTGCACGATCATGTTCCAGCTCAAGCTAAAGCAGATTTGCAGTGCATACATGGTCAAGAAAGTGTTGGTGAAAATTCTTCCTCTTCTGAAAAGGATGACAGTCCGGTGAATAGCTTGATAGATCAGCGGGCTTAAGATTTCCATATGGCCGAAAGTGGTGAAAGAAAAAGTGTCGTTTCGGATCTGTCCATAGAAGAAGACAGCATGCAGGGAAGTCCAGTTCTACTTTCATAATGTGATAACGTTAAGTCAACCCTTTCAGATCTAGATTCGGATTATGGTGACCAAGAAAACCTTGTACTAAGTCCCATGAAAGAGAATTCTATTGTTAAAATCACCTGGAATGAAGAAAACAAAGTTTTGAACTCAAATGTTCTCATGTCATGAGAACAAACCCTTCATAAAGAGGTAGTCCAGTCAGCTCATGGACAGCAAGATGAGAATTTTAGTCAAGTAAGTGAAAAAGATCCGAGTGAATTCACGGTAGATGATATAAATGATTGTGTTGGGTTTCAAGAATCATTTGCAGTTTCTTTTCTCATGATTGATGGATGCAAATACAATCTGCCTGTCATATCATATGAAGATGATCTACAATGTATTCAGACTTCAGCAGAATAGACCATTCAGGATTCCATTTCAGATTCTTCCTCCTATGTTTCATGTTCTAAAATGTTCTTTGAAGAGGAAATCTGCTCACCTACTTGTTCAGAATGGTTTGAGGACCAGGAACCTACTCTTATTTATGAAAATAGGTCAGCATCAAAAGAAAATGACACCTTGTTTCTTCAGCAAGAGGAAATACCTTATGTTCTTCATGATCCAATGGCAGATTTGTTGCAGACAACAGTGAAGGTCATTATTGCAGTATTCAGTGATGAAAGAGATCATGGTCAATTATGTTTTTGGAGGCCCAGTTACCAGTATCTGTTGTTGACCAGAAGATCTGATCATGAGAATCAATCAAGGAGGCATCTACTTGATTGGTTGCATTGGAAGACACATTACACATGATTGTAAATATAGCATTAGTACACGGGTGGCTGCCATCATGATTTGAAACCCTCGAAATCTTGATGGAGTGCTACCATTGAATAAGTATTGTCAGTTCTTTGTTTTAGTTAGGTCAGTCATGAGTCATTTCCTTTTGCATTGAGTCAGTTTTTTCAGTCATGTCGATTCCATAAGTAAGTCGATATGAGTCAGGTTTCAGTCAATAAATGAGTCAGATTCTTGTGTGGTTTGTCGAAATAATGACTCCATAGCCCAATGGACAAAAAGGCACTGTCTAGCTCTTCCAGAGATCTGTTGTTCTTAGCACCTCCAAGGAGCTACCATCCCCCATTGGAGCCAATGTTAGTGTCAGTCTTTGCAGCCTTCATCCAGTGATCAAGCATGCTCTTACAAAGTGATTTTAAGGTGTCAAGGTCAAATTTTGTCATTTTAGTGAGTCTTCAAACAAATTTTGGTCACTAGGCATTAGGTCTAGGCTTTGATTTTACCCTTGTCAAAGTTTTCCAAATGACGTTCCATGTCACCATTCAACTGAGTGTACCATCATTCAAAGGGTTTTCATCAGCATGTCAAGTTCCACTGGGTCATTTTACACCTTGTTCATGCTTCAGTTGCGCCTAGGCAAGGTTCATTTCCCTCTCCTAGGGTTTTGAAGCTAATTTCCCTTGGATGGTCAAATCATAAAAAAAACTTGTATCCTGATGTTCATACCCCTTTCCCTATCCATAATGTGCCTTATTAAACACTTCCCATCACTAAAATCCCCCAAATTCCTCATTTTTGCACAAACCCTAGTTTCTTGCTACAACTTGGCAATTTTCTAGGCTAGGCCTGTGTTTTGCCTTTTTGGACCCCTTCCCCTCACTCAATTTCTAAGATTCCACTTTTCCCTACTTTCTAACATCCCTCCCCACTTCCCAAAAAATTTTCAAGAATTTAGAAGCCCCCTATCCCCTTCATTTCGCTTCATTTCGGCAAATCCCTTGTCCCACACATCAAGATAGGTTTCACTCAAATGATGTTTCTAAGCAATCAAAGATGAATTTGGGAAAATAGAGAGATATTTTTATCCAAAACTGACCAAGGAAGAACAACCTCCTTCACTTTTTACACAGGTGTCATGGTTTTAGAGAAATGTAAAAAATACAATCGTCTTGGGAGAATTGATACACCTCTGAAGTGACCTTGGGAGAATCAGGTTTTATCCTAGCTTGGTTGGCCAAATGACTTGCATGATGAGTAAAATGATAACTAGACACAAAGATATTTCCAATGAGCTATCATGAGCTCAGTTTTGAGTTGAGGAACACCTTCAAAAGTTGACTGCAACAACACTCTGCCTTGAGGCAGCCTCACTGGGCACATTTTGACCAGTATTGGGAGATTTGATTTTTGATAGGTAAAATAAAATTCAAATTGAAAAATTCTAGTTGGGTTGGAAATTATACTCAAATACCTTTCCAACGAACTATACTGAACCTAATTTGGACACCAGGAAGGCCTCCAAAAGGCTCCTGCAAAAGGGCACGGCGCACAAAGGGAGCGCGGCGCACAGAGGGAGATTTTCCAGTGTAAATTTACACCGATGCGGCGCACATGGGAGGCGCGGCGCATAGGGCTAAAAGGCCTGAAGTTGACTTAAATATTCCTCCAAAACTGCAAATGCTTCATTCCACAAGGTTTCCACAAGCAAACAAGGTCATTGTGCAAATCAAGGTCATAAAGAAACGTTGCAAAGTGATTAGGAGAGCAAAGTGTGCATCGTGCATGTTTGAGTGAGTTGGAGGCAGTTTCAAGGAGCGTGGCACACATACTCAGGGGCACGGCGCACACAGAGGGCACGGCACACACAGAGCCTGCCCACAGTTCAAATCTTCCACAGGTGCGGTGCATACCTAGGGCGCGACGCACTGCGCTTTGCGCGCGGCACACACAGACCAAGGGCCGAAAACAAGGCCAAATCACCTCCAAATTTTTGTGAAGCCTATAAAATTGAAAGGTAGGCTCTTTGAAATCATTTTTTCATCAAGTTTTATCAATGATATGATGGTTTATACCAATGTTTGAATGCAACCAAATGCCTAAAATCAACCATAAAAAATCACCATGGACCATGATGGCTAGGGTTGCTAAAGTGTGTTGTTAGTGCCAAGGTTGCATTCCACCCATCATTTCCCCTCACCTACCATTTTTCCTATCCTCCCTTTCTCATTCTTCCTAATATCCTTGCCCTAAATTACTATCAAACCCTCTCCCCTATCCCTCCACTGTTTGGTCAATATGACACCCCAAACCCTACCTTGTTAAAACCCCAAAACCCTACCCTAGCAAATACCCAAACCCCCTACATATCCCTAAACAAACTTCTCCCTATAACCCCTATTCCCATCATCTTACTCCCTTCCTAATACTCCTTGTTTCTTGAGTCTTTGATTGGAGAATCCACAGTAAGAGAATTTTTACACCAACGTTTCGAATCCCAAATGGGATCCATCATCAGGGTTAAGAGATGATAAAAGAAGAGCAAGAATGAAGAGATAAATGGGATTCATTCTTGCTCTTCTTTTATCATCTCTTAACCCTGATGATGGATCCCATTTGGGATTCGAAACGTTGGTGTAAAAATTCTCTTACTGTGGATTCTCCGATCAAAGACTCAAAAAGTAAAAACCACAGATCTCTGAAATCCAACTCCTTGTTTCATTGTTCCCCTTGCTAACAAATATCACAAAGGCACCTAGCTTCACACCATCATCAAAGGGCAGCCTAGGTACAGTATACACAGTAGTCATGGTTTCACAACATTCATCGGAGTATGATATGGAGACACATAGTGATTGGCAAAGCCGAACAAGGACAAGTACATGCTCAGGCACATGAAAAACCATTATTTAGCACGCAATCATGTTTGCAAGGCACGAATAAGGAATTTAAAGGCAAAATTGAGCAAAGCAACAAAAGAGGCAAAAGAGGCAAAAGAGCAAGATCGGCTTCGAATCTTGGCTAAAGCTTCTGTGGCCCAACATAGTGCGTCATAAAGAACCTCCAGCCCAAATTTCAAGAAATTTGGGACAATTTTGGTCACATGGAAATTTTTTGGCACAAACACAGGTTTTTTCTCTATACGCGCCACGCCACTGGCGCGACACGTAGGATTGGGAGCTCCAAATGAGAAATGGTTTTCATTTTTGGATTCATCATGCAAAATCACGACTACTAGCACTCGGGCAAGAAATTTGGACATGATTTGAGTCTCCAGGAGGTCAAAAACACCCAAAAAATGGCCTCACTACCCCTATTTTGACACACAGGAAGTAGCCTTGGGAGAATGAAGATTTGGAGGGGCAAATGAGCTCCAAATTCAAAAATTCCACTTGGGTTGGAAAGTAGACAGGATAGGCTTTCCAATAAGCATACTTGGGCACATTTTTAACTCTTGAAAGTGCCTCAAAGTGGCGCGGCGCATACAGAAAAGGGCGCGACGCATATAGGAAAAAAAGCCCAATTTGCCTCTGTTTCGCGAAATTTCGCTTCGCGACTTTTCAAAAGTGGGCCCCTCATCTACACTTCATTTTTTCAGCACCAAAGGTGGCTTTTAAAGTATTTTCACTCCAGATGGGCATCTATCCAAGTGGCAAGGAAGGTAAAGGGTCACCCAAGCCATTTGTCATGTTTGTGGCACTGCACCTGTAGCTGATGTTTGGCTCTCCACCTTCATTTTGTAATGATTCGAGTAAACTCCCAACAACCTTGGGCATTCTATCTCTTCATGGCACATTATATATATTGTATGCAAACCATTTGCAAAGGGTTGGTTGGCTTGTAACTTCTGGGAGACTGTGGGAAAGAAACTTTGTTTCTGCATTGTATATTTTTTATAGAGGATTAATGAAAGCCAGTGGCTTTGTTTCATGAGATTCATGTGGTTGTGAGTGTAGAAAATGTGTCTCTTATGTTTCATATGTATCTTGTTATGTTTCATAGTTCATTTCATATTCATTTCCAGTTTTCTGAGTTAGCTAAGGTAGAATTCAATTTTATTGCTCTGCCTATGGGAAAATTTCATGTTCAGTGTTCATTCTTCTGTTGAAAAGAATTCATGTTGTCCATGCCCTTTTCACCCTCTTAATCAATCTCTCCATTCCGCACTATTTTAAACTAAATTTCTAGGCTTTCCACCTATCTTGCCTCACGAAGTAATATGTGCCTTTGTATTAAGCTCTCTGTTCATTGAGGTCCATTGGTCTCATACCATCCCAGAAACACAGTCATTCATAAAAATCACTTCTTGTATCCATATTCACTTACTAGCCTAAGATAAATAGTTCACTGTAAGTCATCTCAGGCCTTTTCGTTTATTTATTAACTGAGTGTGACTCGGAGAGAGCCATCTCTTGTTCTGGTAGGGCTAGCTACCAGACTGAGCTTGATTTGTGGTTACCCTGAATTTTGCCTTCCTTCAGCCTAAGGCGGATTTAGGTGCTAACAGTAGCTACCTTGATGTTTAGAGCTACACAAAGTGGAAAAACTTACGAGAATGAGGGAAGAAAGGGTCCTGAATATAGTCCATCGATTTCACCTCCGCGAGGTGACGAAGAGGGAGTAGCGCAGACTTCTCCATGAAGTGCTATTTAGTTAATAAGACAAGGATTTCCATGACTGCCACCTCCACCCACACCACCTTCAACCTCACCTCCATCACCTGTGACATCACCCATACCACCTCCTCCTCCACCGCAGTTTAGTATGGAAAATTCAATGAAGTTGCCTTTATTCAAAGTCTTTGGAAATGAGGACTTAGACCAATTCTGACTCATTGTGGAATCTATATGGGAAGCTTAGGGCATTACAGATGATCACATGAAGAAGGAAACATTGGTTAGTGCTCTACAAGATCGTTTGCTAACCTAGTACATCAAGTTCTCTAATGATAACCTGAATGTTGGAGTGGCAAACATCCAAAAAACACTAAATAAAGAATTCAATAGGCCTAAATTTGAGGCACAATCGATTGTGGGGTTTAAGGAAATCACGATGCAACCAGGCAATACCCCTTGGAAACTAGATCAGAGGTTAAAGTGTAAAATCCGTGAAGCTAATATGAACTTAACAGACGAACAGCATCGCTAAAGGTTCATGGCTTCGCTTCTGCCACACATAAGGGTTGCATTGTCACAACAGAAGATAACGACTCAGGCAGAGGCACTAGAGATTGCAATGAGACTACATGAAACACAGATGTAAGATCAAAATCTGGGGGTTTAGCAGATCAATGCACAGTTGAAAAATCTTTGCCTTGAGATGCAAAGTTTGACGTAGGACAGAATAGTTCGACTAGAGGTACGCAAAGAGGTATGGTGCTTCAAATGCAAGGGTGAGGGGCATGAAAATGACCACTGCCCCGTCTTTGCAAAATATATTGCAAGAGGAGGGCCGATACCTTTGAGGTTAGAATCTCAGGCAGGACCGAGCGCAGGGCCTGCATTGTGGTGCACTATATGTCAGGTAGCAGGGAAGCATGCTATGGTTAACTGTTATTTGCTGCAAAAGTTTGTACAGAAATTGTAGTAACTGTTCTACAACTTTTGTAGGTCGATAGGGCATGATGAGTGTAATTACAGAAGCTATGAACTAATTATGGATAGAACTCTTGCCTATAGGGTTCAGGCATAAACACAACCCACTGACCAAAGTGCGAGGATGGCGTAGATATACTTTTAAGGGCACGGCCGAGGCCGAGGCGGAGGAGGACCTGGCAGAGGTCGAGGACAATTGATTTTGTACAATTGTGGAGGACCAGGACACTATGCCCGCGATTACACTAACCCAACACGTCTGTCATGCAAGTATTACACTCTGTTTGATCATGAAATGAAAGATTGTCCTACGCTGATAGCAAGGATACATGAAAAAGGGGTGCTACCACCTCATCCAACTCAGAACCTACAGATGATCAGGTCTGAGCCACGCAAAGAGGATCCAAATGTGAATATAGTGCTCCAAAGTGGAATCACAATAGGATATGACAAGGGGAAACAACCCAAAGATAGTACATAGATTCACAAAGCTCCAATGAAGGAGGCTAAGTTTGATTTGGAGCGTGCACGTGAAACATTCATGGAAGCAAACAAGAGCTTCATTGGGGTCTCCACCTCAGGAAGCAAGGATAAGCCTGATCAGAAGATGGACCCTTCTATATTTACAACTTTCCTGGAGACTCGCATGAAGTTTTCGCGCAATAGTAAAGGTGTTACAAGAGCTCATAAATAGATGCGCTGAAAACACTCTAGGTGAGCCGCGCGTGGTAAGAAAGATTGGTAAGCATAAAATAAGGATGGGACAGGAGATGAGACTGATCACGTAGATAGGAGAATATGAAATGGATCGGGTTATTTTGGACCTGGTTCAGATGCAAACGTCATATCAAAGCAGAATTGGGAACAGATGGGGAGACCCGCACTACAGTGGTCTCCAATTTAGGTCAGGATGGCGAATCAGTAGAAGATCATCACCATGTGGCAGTTATAGGGGGTGACTATAGATATTGAAGATGAGAGTGCACTCGTTGACTTTGAAGTAATAGAAATTGTGGATGATCCCCTACCCTATGCTCCTTGGTATTGATTGGGCTATTGATATGAATGGGGTAATTAACCTAAAGAAGAAAAAGATGATATTTGAGAAGAAAACACTCTGCGTAATAGTGCCTCTAGATCCTGCTAAAGAGTCGCGCTACACTGAACCAGTTCGCAATTACGAGAGTGATGACGATATGGACTCTATCTACAAGATAACAACGCGAGACCAAGATTGGATGAATCCAACAGCGGATGGACAAATTACATGGGATCGTGAGAGTTCCTACACCTAGGACTACGATGAAGAATTAGAGCGTTGGAAGAATCAGTTACATGAGGTAACTACACTGAGTTGTAACATGATGACCCGGTCGCTGCGATGTGTGTCATCGGAGGTATGAAATCTACCCACTTATGATGGCCTGAATGATGTAGATATATTTTTAGACGCAATTGAGAGGGAGATACTAGAGAAGCAGTGCTTCCAGGCATTGGACTGGGCACTGCGTGTTATGCCCACAAGGTAGTCGGGTACACACAAGGTAAACTTTGATGATTGTCACGAGTGTAGAAGGATGATGAGAACACGCTTTGGGAAGCTGAGGGTATGAATGATAGACAAGCATGATGGGAAGGATGATCCATGCGCGCACTTTGCCAAATGGGCTCAGGCTTATGGAGAGAAATCCCAACCTAAATGGGTGCACTTGTTGTGTCACACCCTGGAAGTCGTCCCGATGAACTAGTACATATAAATAGAGCTTTGCATGGTACTGGTGAATGGGATATTTTGCGTGAAGGATTCGTAATGACATTCAGCTTTGAAGATGGGTTTGACTATATTGATGAGGCACTACAAGAGGTGAAAGCAGCAAGCTTTAGGATACCACAAGATCCTTTGAACCTGATTCAGCCTGTTTGGGCTACTCAACTGAGTCACGTGCTAGAATGCTTTAATGTAACCACTGAGGAAGAGGATGAGGATCTGTGAAATATTAACATACATGAAAGAGAAGGTCACTGTGAGGTTGAAGGACCACAGATTGAGAATCCGAATATAACCACACCACTGAAAACAAAACAAGTAAACATTGGTACGGAGGCAGAGCCCAAATTCACGAAGATTGGAGATAACTGGGATGACACAGTGGTGGATAAGGTCACTGAATTAATCCACAAATACTAGCATTTGTTCCCTACCAAGTTTACGGATCTAAAAGGGATAATTAGAGACCTAGGTGTTACGAAGATCACATTGAAGCCCGACGCAAAGCCGGTTAAGCAAAGACCTTACCATCTCAATCCGAGGTATAAGGAGAAGGTCTGCTTAGAGCTCGACAAGATGTTGATGGCAAGGATCATTGAGCCTATGGAAGAATCTGACTTGGTAAGCCTAATGGTGGTATAGGAGAATAAGCAAAAGGATGAAATAAGGATATGCGTGGATCTCATAAATTTGAATGACGCTTGCGTACATGATCCTTTCTCGATTTCGTTCACAGATGAAGTGTTGAACAATGTAGGTGGCCAAGAAGGATATTCCTTCATTGATGGTTTCTCTGGGTACCACCAAATCAAAATCGCATCGTAGTATAGGAGAAATATGACCTTCGCAATTGAGTGTGGGTGTTTTCAGCACATTGTAATTCTCTTTGGATTGAAGAATGTGCTTGCAATCTTCTCGCCCGTAGTCGTTGCTACGTTTAAGGAATTTATCCATAAGTTCCTGGAAGTATAATTTGATGATTGGACTGTGTTTGAGCTAGTGAAAATCCATGTTGCTAGTTTAAGCCTGATGTTAGATACTTGTCAAAGATACCATATCATGCTCAATCTGAAGAAGTGTATGTTTTGTGTCCCTTTTGGGACCCTGCTGGATCATGTGGTTTGCAGATAGGGACCGATGGTAGATCCCACGAATATCGCAGTGATACTAAATTTGGAAGCACCAAGGACTATGAAACAATTATACGCTACCCTAGGACACACAGGATATTACCGAAAGTTCATCAAAGGCTATGCCCAAATCACCGCGCCTATGGAGAAGTTATTAAAGGAGGATGTCACAGTCTTCTAGAACAAGGATTGTAAGAAGAGCTTTGATGTATTAAAAGAAAATATGGTCACCATGCCAACTTTAGTCTTCCTGGATTGGAAGGAGTTTCATGTACATGTCGACGCATATTTTATAGTGCTGGGAGCAGTACTAACACAGGTTGGTAGAGGAGACTTGGACCATCCTATCACATTCGCAAGTAGAAGGTTATCCAAGGAAGATAAGAACTATTCCACCACAAAGCACTAAGGGTTAGCTATGGTGTATGCGCTCCAGAAGTTTAGACACTACTTGCTGGGAGGCCATTTTAAGATGTATACAGATCACCCTGCGCTGAAATACTTGGTCAATATGCCTATTTTGGGGGGAAGAATATGCAGATGCCTATTATTGTTCCAGGAATATGATTTTGAAGTTATTATGAAGCCTGGATGACTAAATGCGGGACCATAACATCTGTCACACATCGAAACAGGGGAAGAGCCAACTAATTTGGAAGAAGGATTGTCTGACGTGCAACTGTTTGTAGTGCGCATAATGCATGGTCATTTTGAGGATATAATACACTTCCTAATGACAGGAACTACCCCAGAGGGATACATCGTCTAGCAGAAGAAGGAGTTAGTGGTGCACGCGACAAATTTTTCTATCGTTGTCGGGCATCTGTAAAAAATGGGGTATGATGAGATATTGCGACGATATGTACCAGAGTTTGAAAGAAGCAGCATCCTCACAGATGCTCATGGGGGTGCCGCGGGAGGAAATTATGCAGGAGAGAAATCGCCTAGAAGATTCTACGTGTAGGGTTGTGGTGGCCAACCCTCCATCATAATTCAAAATCTTACTGCAAAGCGTGTGATGTGTGTCAAAGGATTAGTAGGCCATCACAGAGGGATGAGATGCCTTTGAATCCATAGATGACGTTGCAACCCTTTGAGAATGGGCAATAGATCTTGTGGGACCCATTCAACCCTAAGGAAAAATGGGAGCGAGGTACATTATCACCGCGACAGAGTATTTGACTCATTGGGCAGAGGCATAGCCTATGAAGGATTGCATAGGTGCGACTGCTATGAAGTTCCTCTTTGAGTATATACTCATGCAATTTGGCTGTCCAAATATTTTGATGAGTGATTATGGTACGCAATTTCTGAATGAGACGATTAGTGCACTGACGGAGGAATTTCAAGTATATCACCAGAAGAGCGCACCTTATCACCCACAAGCTAACGGGATGGTGGAAGAATTCAATAAAGTGATATAGAATGTGTTGACCAAGGTTTGCAAAGCTCAAAAAAGTGATTGGGACCTACGCATACCCACAATGCTATGGGCCTATTGGACGACATGCAAGAAGTTTACTGGACAAACTCCCTTTAGGCTTGTCTATGGTGTTGAAGCAGTAATGCCTATGCAATATATTGTGCCTAGTCTACACATAGTAACACTCACGGTATGATGGATCACATATCCCTACAGGAAAGGCTTGCACAACTGGATGAGCTTGAGGACGAGAGATTTCTAGCTGGATTTCACCAATAGGTTCAAAAGCAGTGCAAAAAAGCATGGCTTGATCCACACATTAAGCTACCCACCTTTAAGGTAAATGACTTGGTTTTGTTATATGACAACAATTTTGATAAATTTCCATGAAAATTTAGAATGCATTAGTTAGGGCCCTATGTCATTAAGGAGATTATCGACAAAGGAGCGGTACAATTGGTCAAATTGAATGGAGAGCCCTTCCCAGGAAAAGTGAATGGGAGTTGCTTGAATCCATACAACGGTTAATCCGAATTGGATCCTAGAACACTTTCTAAGTTTTCATGAAATCTTTAAAAATCATGCCAAAGTTTCAAATTCTTATAAAGATCAAGCTTATCGCAAATATCCTCATAACAGTTGCAATTTGTGATCAGCGCGGAGCAACGAGGACCATCGGTCAAGCACACAGACCGTCAGCCCATGGTAACGCGCACTGCCACAAATTAGCAAAAGCAGGGGTCAATTCAAGAAACGAGGGTAGTTTCTGATATGTGATTAGCGACAAGTCACTAACCGCATATCGCAAGGCAAACCCCTCAAAGAAGGAAAAGCCCTGAGCACCAAGACCTAAAATAATTGTAAAATGCGGAAAAATATCGTTCTAATTCTGTCAGAAGCGGGGTCCCACAAAAACTGGCAGAATATTGGAAGGGCTTTGAGCGGTAAACGGTTTCAACTGAGTCCCGCCTGATGCCACACAATGGTTGCCACGCGTCTGGCGAAAGAGAGAGAAAATTGCTCACATCGGATGGGTAAACATCATGTTACTTACCCACCCGATATGGACAATGACAGTAGGATTTGGAAGCTCCAAATCAATGGCGGAGACGTGTTCCGATGGATGACCAGATTTGACGAGGTTAACAAGTAGAGTTGTATAGGATTTGAAGTCCGATGTGGATGATCCGTTGGCAGAAGGTCGTGTTCGTGGGCATTCTTGGAGTTAACAGAATAAATGACCATGTCTAAGAGAACTGAAACTCAGTTTGTTATGAAATAGGTGGCCACCTCCCTATAAGGCGTTATACAGTGATGATTACGCAGAACAAAGGGATTCAAATGGATAGAGGTAGGGGAACCAAAAAGCCGGGAAGTAGAAACGAAAAGTCAGAAAGTAGATTAGCTTAAAAGCCATGAACTGACAAAGAGAGGAAATGAAGCAATAAGAAAGCAAGTTAAGACATAGAAAGCTAAGAGTAGAGAGAGGAACCCGAGCTAACCTACAGAAGCAAAGGAAGCATCAAGCCGGACAGAGACGTAGAGAGACAGAGATTCTGTGTACTCAAGACAAGGCTTGAGAGGTTCAAACAAACTCCTCTGTATATGTCTGTCATGTATGAGTCTCAGATTGGGCTCATACTACTGTGACCAATAGAGGTCAAGAGTCAATAAGGAGATTCTGTGTACTCCAGAGACTTGGGGAATCCAAGTACAGTCCTATTGATTTCTATCTGTTGTGTAAGACTCAAATTGAGCTCACTGTTGTAAAAATTCTGCTTTGAAAACATAATAGAGAGGCCACCATCGAAGGTTGGACTAGGAGAGGTAGCCTAGGAGTATTTAGTGAACTCCTTATTAAACTTGTTGTATTTATATGTTTGTTTGTTATGTTTTCTTTAACTTCTTCAGTGCCTGTGTATTTCACAATCTTATCAATCCGTTACATAAAATAACATAGGCACATCCATGCACATGATTCTGTAATAACTTAATTGTTTGTCTAAGATCAATTTCAGATCAAGTGGTATCATAGCACTAGGTTGCTAAGGTTAGACAAGCTTGTGCTAGATTTTGTTGTTGAATGCTAACTAGGATAAAACTCAAATTAGGAGAAGGAGAATTGGTTGAAGCTAACCTAGAAATTGGAAGAGTCTATCCTAAGAGGAAAATGGCAGAAGAAAGTCCCTTGGAATCAGACTCCTAGTTCATGGATAGTTTCATGACCATGAGAGCCATGGTAGGAGAAATGTATAGAGAATTTAAGGAAGGTAGAGATGAATATTCATCAAACTCCAAACAAGATAAAGGAGAAAAATAATCTCTCCTCCATGACCATTCTAAAGGCAAATGGAAAGAAGAAAAGCTTCCCACACCTCTTAATAGCCCTGGAAATAAAAAGAAAGCATCTTTGATCAAATTAGATGTTAAATTTGATTTATCAATATATGATGGAGAGTTGAATGCAAAGAAGTTGGATAATTGGATTAGATAGGTTGATGTGTATTGTAGGGTGCAAAGCATTGATTCAAACAAAAGTAAGATTCATCTGGCTAGCTTATGCCTTGGAGCCACTACCTTGGTATGGTGGAAAGGTAGAACACAAGCTGACATGAAGAAGCATGGTAAAATTCTTTCTGGTTGGAGTGAATTTGTTTCTACAATTAAAAAACAGTTCTATCCACTAGTTTATATGGAGCAATCCATGATGAGTTGGCAAACTCTTCGACAATGAAAAGGGCAAAGTGTACAAGGCTACATCCAAGAATTTAGAAAAAGAGCTTTGATTCTAGGAATTTCTTTAGACTCACCTGAAACTCTACTAAAGTATATAGGTGGTCTACACATCGATTTAAAGCACTATATTTTCATGTTTAGTCCTACTAGCATAGATGAGGTATCTGTTCAGGCTACACATCTAGAGGCTAGAGGAAAGAATGTGAACCCATAAGTTGGGGGATCATCGAAACCCACTACAAGCAAGAACAAGGAAAAGAGAAAGCAGAAATGGAGAGAGAGGAAGACAAATGTTGTACAAAAGACCAAGCCTTCATGCACTCACTGCAAGAAGGATGGGCATGATGATGAACACTGTTGGATTTTGCATCTGGAGCTGAAGCCCAAGAAGTACGATGGTAAAAAGAAGAAGACTATTGAAGCTATTCAAAAGGGTAAAAATTTTGAAGCATCTACTAGTAATTTTGCACAATCTACTGATAATGAAGAAAATGAGAGGAAAAGACATGAGATTTTTCATATTATAGTTATTTCCAAGCATCAAAAGATTGATACTTTGTTTGATAGTGGCTCACAAGTAAACTTAATTTCTGAAGCAATTGTAAAGAAGTTGGGATTACTAACCACCCCTCACAAGAAGCCATATCCATTAGGTTGGTTATGTGATAAAGCAAAGCTACAAGTGAGTAGACAATGTAAACTTAGGTTTTCTTTTGGGTCAACATTTGTAGATGAGGTTGAGTTAGATATTGTTCCTTTGGATACATGTGTAATTGTTTTAGGAAGTCCTTACTTGTATGATAGAAAAGCCATTTTCTATAGAGCAGAAAACAAGTATCAACTCATTAAAGATAGAATTGAATATATTGTAAGAGATCATAAACTCAAGAATTATTATACTCTCATAAACTCAGGGTAGATGAAAATAATTGTAAATTCATGCAAACAATTTTTACTAATGGTTGTAAAGGAAAAGAAACCTGATAAAACCAATGTATTTGGGGGCTGTAATACTAAACAACAAGCTGATTTAGAAAAAGTTGTTTTAGAATATGATATACTATTTCAAGAACCTAAAGGTTTGCCACCCAAAAAGGAAATAGTAAATGATATTAATTTGCAGCAAGATGCTCCATTGCCTAACATCGGAATGTACAGGTTGTCCGCTTTAGAGAATGCAAAAATCAAGAAGGGGGTATAGGAGCTACTCAAGAAAGGGTTCATAAGACCTAACACATCACCATGTGGGTCTCCAATTGTCTTGGTGAGAAAGAAAGATGGCTCATGGAGAATGTGCATTGATTACCGAGCAATGAATAAGATAACGATCAAAAATCGTTATCCCCTTCCTCGCATAGATGATCTATTAGATTAGTTGAAAGAAGTTGTTTACTTTTCCAAGTTGGACTTGCATAGTGGCTATCACCAGGTCAGAGTTGCACAGCAAGATGCATGGAAGACTGCTTTCAAAACAAAGCAGGGATTGTATGAGTGGTTAGTTATGCCTTTTGGATTAACTAATGCTACTGCTAGTTTCTTGAGAGTAATAAATGATGTACTCATACCTTTTATTGATGATTTTGTCATTGTATATTTAGATGAAGTTTTTATATTTAGTAAAACATGGGAATAACATTTGAAGCATGTAAAGCAGACTCTATATGTTTTTAAAAGAGAAAATCTTTATGTTAAGCTCTCAAAATGTGAATTTGGCAAAACATCTTTGAATTATTTGGGTCATATTGTAGGGAGTGGTGAATTGAAGATAGATCCCTCTAAGGTTGCAGTCATTGTAAACTGGCCTAAACCCAAATCTGCTACAGAAGTTAGAAGCTTCCTAGGAGCAACACAATATTGGAGAAAGTTTATTTCTAACTTTTCCTTGATTGCAGATCCCTTACATGTTTTAACAGGATTGAACAAAGTGTTTTAGTGGGCAGGCAAACAGCAGAAATCCTTTGACACCTTAAAAGAAAATATTAGTACAACACCAGTACTAGCACTACTCGATCTTCAAAGACCATTTGAGATTGAAACAGATGCCAGTGACTATGCCATGGAAGGAGTGTTGATGCAACACGGTAAACCCATATGTTATCCTTCTGAGACATTTAATTCTGCAGTAGTTAATTATCCCACATATGATAAAGGATTGTATGCATTAGTATAGAGTGTGAAAAAGTGGAAACATTATCTAATGGGGAAAGAGACAGTTATACATACTAATCATCAACCACTTCAATATTTACATGCACAAACTAAGTTGTAGCAATCAAGACATTATAGGTGGATGGGTTTTCTACAACAGTTTCATCTTGTCATCAGATATGAAAAGGGCATACACAATAAAGTTGCAGATATGTTGTCCATACCAATCATAAGTGCATCTACTATACTTAAGCATAATTCAGTATTGCATGAAAGCTACATTGAACAGTATGCTCAAGATATAGATTTCAAAGATGTATATGCAACTTTAAGTCATGGAAAACAAGTAGAAGAATTAGATTATCATGTTAAGGACCAACTCTTGTATCATTTTGGAAAGTTATGCATTCCTCAAACTGAAAGAGTAAAGATAATTTGAGAAGCACACACTTCTCTCATATCAGGTCACTTTGGTGTAAGTAAAACAGTTGCACAGCTGCAAAAATTTCGTTATTAGCCAAAAATGAATGAAACAATTTCTAGATATGTAAGAGGGTGTACCATGTGTGCTAAAAGCAAGCCCAACAATAGAAAACTAGGCTTGTACACTCCACTACCAGTTCCTTCTCATCCTTGGGAAAGTGTTTCAATGGACTTTGTTGGGGGACTACCTAAATCTAGAAAAGGGCATGACTATTTATATGTTGTTGTGGATAGGTTCAGCAAAATCTGTATTTTGATACCTTGTAACAAACAGATTACAACTGAACAAACTGCAAAGATGTTCTTTTAGCATGTATGCGTTCATTTTGGATTACCCACTTCCATTGTATCTGATCAAGATTCCCGATTTGTTGGGAAATTTTGGTTGAGTCTGTGGGAATTGATGGACACCAAACTGAAGAAGAGCACAACTTTTCACCCACAAACAGATGGCCAAACAGAAGTGTTGAACAGGACAGTGATCCAGTTGCTCAGAGGCTATTGCAACAAGCATCCCAAGCTTTGGGATGAACATTTGTGTTATGTGCAGCATGCTTACAACCGAGCTAAACATTCTTCTACACATAGATGTCCTTTTGAAACCTATTTTGGTTTCACACCAAGGTCTCCCTTGGATTGTGTCTTTGGTAAAGACATAGCGGTTGATGGACAGAGTGATGTGGACAAGGAAACCAAGTTCATTGAACAAATCCAAGAAATTCACCAAGAAGTACAAGAACAGCTGGAAAAGAGCCAAGCCAAGTACAAGGCAAGGCATGATAAGCATTGGATTGAACATAGTTTCCAAGGTGGTGATCAAGTCTAGTTGTATATCAGCAAAGAAAAAATGCAAGGTGAAGGTAGGAAGCTAAATCCAATAATGTATGGACCTTTCAAAAGACTTGAGAAAATTGGTGAAAATGCGTTTCGCCTTGATTTACCAGCTTACATGCACATCTAATCAGTTGTTAATGTAGAAAGCTTGAGACTATTTGAACCTTAATTGATTCAAGATCCCGAAGAGCAGAGTCAATTGCCTTCTATTGATGATCTATTTCCTAAATATCTCAATGAATTACAGGAAGATACAGTTTTGGACAGGAAGGTGAGAACTATGCACAGAGGGGATGTTGAGTACCTTAGGATTGGACTCAAATGTTCAAAACCAAGCACTGCAAAATGGATAGAAATTGGATAAGTGAGGAATCTATACCCTCACTTAATTGATGCTTAAAAACCAACTTTTGGTGGTCCAAAAGCTTTTTTTCAGTGGGAAGGTCGTGATCCGAATTGGATCCTAGAACACTCTCTAAGTTTTCATGAATTCTTTAAAAATCATACTAAAGTTTCAAAGTCTTATAAATATCAAGCTTATCAGAGATATCCTCGTAACAGTGGAAATTTGTGATTAGCGTGGAGCAAGAGGACCATCGGTCAAGCGTGCAGACCGTCGGACCATGGTTACACATGCTGCCACAAATTAGTAAAACTAGGATTCAATTCAAGAAACAGGGATAATTTCTTATATGCGATTAGCGACAAGTTTCTAATCGCATATTGCAGGGCAAACCCCTCAAAGAAGGAAAATCCCCGAGTGCCCGGACCCAAAATAATTGTAAAATGCAGAAAATATTGTTATGATTCTGTCAGAAGCGGGGTCCCATCAGAACGGTGGAGATGCATTCCGATGGATGACCAGATTTGACGAGGTTAACAAGTAGAGTTGTATAGGATTTGAAGTCCGATGTGGATGATGTGTTGGCAGAAGGTCGTGTTTGCGGGCATTCTTGGAGTTAACAGAATAAATAACCATGTCCAAGAGAACTGGCACTCAATTCATTATGAAATAGGTGGTCACCTCCCTATGAGGCATTATACAGTGATGATTACGTAGAACAGAGGGATTCAAACGGACAGAGGCAGGGGAACCGGAAATCCAGGAAGAAAAAATGAACAGTCAGAAAGCACATTGGCTTAAAAGCCACGAACTGACAGAGAGAGGAAGTGAAGAAGTAAGAAAGAAATTTAAAATGTAGAAAGCTAAGAGTAGAGAGAGGAAGCCGATCTGATCTGCAGAAGCAAAGGCAGCGTCAAGCCAGACAAAGACAGAGAGTCTGTGTACTCCAGAGAAGGATTGAGAGGTTCAAGCAAACTCCTGTGTATATGCCTATCATGTATGAGTCTCAGATTGGGCTCATACTACTGTGACCAATAGAGGTCGAGAGTCAGTAAGGAGAGTCTTTGTAGTCTAGAGGCTTGGGTAATCCAAGTACAGTCCTGTTGATTTCTATCTGTTATGTGAGACTCAAATTGAGCTCACTGTTGTAAAAACTCTACTTTGAAAACATAATAGAGAGTCCATCACTGAGGGTTGGATCGGGAGATGTAGCCCAGGAGTTGTTGGGTAGCGGAAGCCCCATGCAACGATTAGGGGGCTCAGAGCCCGCAAGTTGGGTAAAAGCAAGGTAAAGACTCCGCGAAATGCACAGAGCGCGATATGTAATGAGTCAAAGTCAAAAGGGTAGTCTACCTAGATATAATGTAAAGAAATGTAAGAAGAGTTGGCCCACCCTTGGATCATGGGACAAAGAAATGTATAAATAGAGCGAGGCTCCATGAGTAGAGTAGCTAAGTTTTGGGTATGATTTTGGATCTAAAAGGTAATGGGTCGTTAAGGAGAATAGCGAGAAAGTGTCTGTAGTCCAAGTCAAGGGTTTGGGGTAGGAGATAGAGGCTCTGCAGCTGTGTTTGTAGAGGCCTAGAAGAGTTCGCAGCTATGTGCGCGAACCCCTGCAGCTGAGTTCGCAGGGCGGATCTGGATGTATTGGTGATAAGTGAAAATAAATATATAAGCTTCTTCTGCAAATTCTATGGTACAATCTGAGTTATCACGGATCTGATTGTATGAATAATTAATATAACTATTTAATCTATGCGCATATTCTTATGTTGAAAATGTATGAGAATCTAAGTTCCTTTTAAGTGCTCGAATTGGTTAGATCTGCTAAATGTTTTCTTGAATACCATCCCAAGTAGATCTGAGGTCTACAGATTAGATCTATAAATTGTGCAGTCATAGAAAGTTACCATATTTTCGGATCTAGATCGGCGCGAATATAGAACAGTGTGAAGCTACATAATGGTGCGTGATACCTACAAACTACATTTAGACATCCCAAGGGTGCAGAAACCTAGTTCGAGCACCCTCCCTTGCTACCTCGAGTGAGACCTTAGTCCGCGCTCTGCGGGCTGTTGCTGAAAGGGCCGGTAGCTACGGGATTTGCTTGGCTAAATAATTACTCTGAACCTAGGTTGGGCCCATATAAGCCAACAAATGGTTGCATTGTTGGGACCGAGATCTACCTAAGGGATGTGTGATGTGGGAACATTGGAATCCTACAAAGAAAGAGCTTGAAGAATGGTGGGATCAAAAACTTCACAAGTTCGCAACTCAGGAAAATAGAATTCTGCGAATATCAAAGGAAGATTGGATGAACCACTACATATTCACAAATATACATGAAATCTTCTTCGTGACATTTCTGATAGAACTATACAAGTGGCTCGCAAAGTTAGCTAATAATGTGGGAAGGTGTAGATTATACCAGCCTATTGTGTGGACTCCGGAACTGGTGCACAGGCTAGAAGCCACCAAAGATAGATTCACGTGCGCAGTAGGTCACTGGTTGGATCTGATCATAGGAGGGTTTATCACTGAATTCACGATAGACACAACTGTGAGTTACAATGAAGCAGAAAGGTGATTTCTTCAAGGACTGTGGGGCAAGTACATCAGATCATTGAATACACAAATTAAGATGTTGTTGTGTGAAAAACAGATTATGTGCATATATTGATGTATGGAATAGTGTGGAGTGGAAGGGGCTATTGAGGGGCAGGAGAAGTACAAAACAACCCTCTGATTTCTATCTCGTGGGAGGGCAAGGACGATTTCATGAGGTTTTCACCAGGAAGTGCGGTCCAGTTGATTAAGGAGTGCTTCGCGCTGATACCACCTCCGTCCACACCACCACCACCAGCATCACCTACCTCAACCCCATCCACACCGACACCATCCCCACTACTCCCACCACCAAAAGTTAGAATGGCGAGCGCAGTACACTTACAGATATTCAAAGGTATAGGAAGTCAAGATTCAAGCCAGTTCTGGTTTGTGATAAGATCTGTGTGGGACACTCAAGGCATCACAGATGATAACATTAAGAAGGCTACCTTAGTTAGCGTGTTGTAGGACCGTGCTTGACACGGTACATGAAGTACACAAGTGATCATCTAGATGAGGGAATAACAGTGATCAAGGACATGCTAAACAAGGAGTTTGGGAGACTAAAATCGGAAGCACAGTCAATTATTGGGTTGAAATAAATAACAATGTTGCCTGTAGAAACTCCGTGGGACTTAGATCAGAGATTGAAGAGTACCATCTGCGAGGCCAACATGAAACTGATAGATGAACAACACCGCACTTGGTTTATTGCATCGTTAACGCCATATCTAAGATCGGATTTGTTGTAGAAAAAGATCTCAACCCAAGCTGAAGCACTAGCGGCAGCAATGTGACTGCACGAAGCCCCGATATAGGACCCAGGGTTGGGAGTATAGCAAATCCAAGTGAAAATACAAAACTTATGCCTGGAGATGTGCAGCCTAAAACAAGGACAGGCGGCTAGGACTGAGGTGCGGGGAGAAGTATGGTGTATCAAATGCAAGGGACCGGGACATGACAAAGACCATTGCCCCATCTTTGCCAACCCTGTGATAGGAGGGGGGCCCATAGCATTGCGACTAAAGGTACAGGTTGGGCCAAGCATAGCACCCACACTCTGGTACGTAATTTTTGAAGTAGGAGGAAAGCATGCCATGGAAAAATGTCACCTATTGCTGAGATTACGACAACCACCTCCACAACACTTATTTTGTAACTTCTGTAGAATGGTGAGCCACAAGGAAAAAAATTGCCGCATGCTGATGGATCAAATACCTACATACAAGATGCAAACAGAGGCGCGTGGGCAAGATTCCACCACACCATTCATATGAGGAGGGTATCAAGGGCGCGGATGGGGCTGTGGAGGCATGGGGCCTAGACGAGGATGAGGGCAATTCATTTGCTACAATTGTGGAGGGCCAGGGCATTACGCACGGGAGTGCACAAACCCAACCAAAGCTTGTTATCCTTATTGCTACCAATTTGACCACGAAGCAGTCATTGCCCCACGTTGATCACTCAGATGCATGAAAAGGGGGTGCTCCCAACCAACCACACTCAAAACGTCCAAATGATGAAGGCTGAACCCCGTGCAGAAGAGCCGAACATAAATATGATGCTCCGGAGTGGCGCGACCATGGGAGAAGACAAGGGAAACCAGCCAGAAATGGATGCATGGGTCCATAAGGTCCCCCAAAAACAACTAGACTTTGATTTAGAACGTGCGAAGGAAACCTTTATGGAAGCCAAGAAGAGCTTAGCGGAAGCTTCTATGTTAGGGAGTAAGGACCAAGCAGATTAGAGAAGGATACATCTATGCTCACCACCTTCTTGGAAACATGCATACACTTACTAAGGGATACCAAATCAGTAAGGGGGTTGTAGGAATTAATCACCAGGCACGCAGGAGTAGATGAACTGTGAATAATCCAGAAATTTGGAAAACATGCTTTGCGCACGGGGTGGGAAATGCGACTAATGGTCCAAATTGGGGACTATGAGATGGATTAGGTCGTTTTAGATTTGGGGTCCGATGCAAATGTCTTACCGAAGCAAACTTGGGAACGCATGGGCAGGCCTTCCCTGCAATGGTCACCAATTCAACTAAGGATGGCTAACCAACAAAATATTCTGCCTATGGGATGTCTGTACGGCGTTACAGTGGACATCGATGGCGCCTGCACTCAAACCAATTTTGAAGTTATCGAAATTGTGGATGATAATAACCCGTATCCTACACTGTTAGGAATAGATTGGGCAATAGACATGAATGGAGTCATCAATCTCAAGAAACACGAAATGATCTTTGAAAAGAATTCTCTCCATGCAGTGGTTCTGTTGGACCCAGCAAGAGGGGCGCGATATACTGAGCCCGCGCGCAATGCAGACAATGATGGTGAGCTGGATTGTATCTACCAAATTACTATGTAGGATTAGGACAGGGTCAATCCAACAACGGATCGTCGACTCTCATGGGACCGTGATAGCTCTTGCACGTCAGACTCCAACGAGGAAGTTGAACGATAGAAGAAATGACTACATGAAGTAACCACGCTCAATTATAATCGGATGGTGATAGTGGGAGTAGAGGAACCACTGAAGATATTCGCGAAAATATTCCGTGCAGCTTCTGCTTCCGAACAGAAGGTCACTCTGAAGATACGACCAATAGGGTGCAAATGTTAAAGGAAGGTGCACGCATGGTCGGAAGCACTATGCAAAGGACGCATTCCTCACCAATTGAGGCTACAAGTGTCTAAGGTGTAGACATCTACCCAACCTGGAAGTAGTAGCCTGAAGCTACGTCAACAGACCGATGCCAGGGTTAGCTGAGACTCATGGCAGTTGCAGATACCACGAGTACATTGGGCTTGCAATCGACAAAGGAAGGTAGCTCAGAAAAGACAAAGTGACCACAGACTTTCCAACACCGATAAATAGGGGTTACGACCAAAAAAGAAAAGTGTGCTACAAAGCAGCAGAACCCAAGCACGCGCCGCGCCCCTGCTATCATGGCTACGCCTGCACTCATAGACGAACGTAAACCCCAAAATGATGACTCAGATGCCTCAGAGGTGCTCGTAGCTCGGGCTAGAAGGGATGGTCTGAACTTGCACCAAAGGTACGAACACCTGACTAGCAGTAGAAACTATAGTCTGAGTGCCTCGCGCAATTGAAAGAAGGCATGGGACTATAAACCAATTTGCGGACAATCAGCATGGCAAAAAGATTCTTTACCACGTAAGAGATTCCCCAACTTCGCAGCTGCGCCCCAAGGGTAAAGTTACCAGTGGAAAAAGTCAAAAGATAACCGTTAGCCACATGAGCCCTGACAAGTTAGTCAGATCACGTCAGATGGGAGTGAGCGGCGGGACATTAAGGTGGAAGTTCTGGATGAGATATGCAAAGATTTTCTAGCTTGCATTGCAAACGGGAGGAAGAGATTTTTTCAAACTTCATCACGTGTGGCTGGCGCTGGACTTTTGGTGCTGTGAACTAGAAAAAAACAAGAAGTACGCGGCTATCAGGCACTCCATGAGCATTATGATAAGAACCCGCACCCGAGTCACCAAAGAAATGCAGTTGAGCCAAGAAGAGCCCTCTCAAGTTCCTGAAGTTCCGAAATCTCCACGCACTCCACGACCCAGGAAGAACAAGCAGAAGATGGGTCCAGTCCGAGCCTCCCCAAGATTCAACAACTTCTTTGCAATGGACAAAGGTAAAACAGTTCTCGACGATCTCGCTGAGGAGGAGGATGACCTGCAAGATCTAACTGATCAAATTAACACGCAGGCAGAGGAAAAAGAACCTGTGTTCCAATTCCTGTCGTTAGCCCAATATCTTTCCCCTTGGACTGGGATGACCAAGCTAGTGAAAGACGTAGATGGTGCAAAAACTACACTCCAGAGCCCACTTCTTCCAAATGATATAAGGTTCAAAGGATTGGCAATGGGGCGTGTTCCCAGCACAAAATGCGAAGATTGGGACCTGGCAGATAGCGACAAGTTTCCTAAGCTAGCCGAAGGTATGCTATTGCCGCAGAAGTGGTTACTAGGCGTGGAGAGGGCCAGACTGCTGAACCTTAGGTGGATACCTCACTATCATTGCACAACCATAACCATATTTATGATTCGACAACTGCTAGGTCTCACCCATGACGGATATCTTTGGTTGGAAGAACCAGTCCTGATCATGGTTGACTTGATCCACTAGGTTATGCACCTGCCATCTAAAGGGTCTAACCCCGCAGACATAGCCGGAACCAGTAGCAAGCGAGGCCTCACCAAAACAGTCAAGGAAAAGTACCATCTGGAAAAAGAGAAGCGGGTTTATGTCATAGCAAGCATTAGCAACCACGCAGTACGAGTTGCCACTCAGATCCTAGCCAATAAACGGATGAGAAAATGCCATGTCGATGAAGTGCCAGCCACGGTCATTGCATTGGCGAGACAGTGTGCCACGGGGGTTCAATTCAATTGGGCACAGTTCTTATGCGACGAATTTCTGACCAATTGTTAAGAAGCATAGTACAAAAGTAAGACCTTTCATTATGCATGGTTGCCTTTATCAATCCTTCTGGTTACGGGTGACTTTTCGTCAGAGAGCCAGTTCCCCAGCATTGAGGACAGTCTACCCGAGGCAGTACGGTATATGTCACTTGGGGCTACAAAGGGTGCAGCTAAGGTTTTTGCGATCCGAGCATTCTAAACCTCCATGGAAGGGAAGATGTGGACGCGGATTTCTCGAAAACCGCACATGTCCCCCACAATTTACAACAATTTTCAAAGCACGGCTAAGTTCAAGGCAAACATTCATCACATGTATATCCATGCGCGGAAGGATCCAGAGCAATCTTGGGTCACACTTCCATTCATTGCCATGGATGATTCCATTTACGCAGTATTAGCAGTAAGGGCCTTGGAATGGCGTGCCCAAGACAAGACCATTCTTGACAGACTAGAAGCATAGCAGTAGAAGAAGGAATGCTAGCAGCACCTTATGCAATTGGCAGAGAAGGCACACCAAGAACAACAAGCCATTGGGTAGAAAGAAGCTACCACGAGCCCGACAACAGAAGGGAACTAGGAAGATTAGGGAATAGATGTGGAACAGGACCCACAATAGGAATTGGAGATGCAATACCACCTCAAGTGGTCTCGCACCAACAAATCACCAACCGCTCGAAAAAATTTCAAAACAACGAAGGCCCTGGAAAAATAATTCGTGGACAATAGCCAGCCAGCAAGCAATGTTACCACCAGTTTGTTTCCCAAACTAAACACCAAAAAAACAACTGTGTTGGGGGAGATTAGAGCACAATTGAAGGCATTACAAGAGCAACCCCTAAGCTGGACCACTTGACCAATAGTAGAGGATACGGCCACTGCTGAACAGCTGGTTAGTCGTCCACACCACACACCCTACCATTTCCAGTAGGTGTTGTTTGAGCCGCAGCCGCAAGAGAAGAATGTGGATGAGAATTAAACCTAGCCACCATGTCTAGAGAAGTACTATACCTACTCCAAGAAGGAGTAACCCAGGATTTTCGTGCCTGGAAGGTCACGCTTTCCACATATTGACTGAGCAGAAGGCAAAATTAGAACAAGCCACTATCCAGAACGAGGAGCTGGTCGCATGATACCTGGAAATAGAACAAGCTGAGATGGAGGCATGTAGCACGATACAAGAGTTAGCTATCCCTAGGGACCTCCCACCAGCTACCAAGATTCAGCACATGGCAGCCAGCTTTCGTATGGCCCAAGCAGAGGCCGCAAGGAACCGTGAGGAACTAATGCTACAGGTTGCAGAGCTCTATCTCAAGGCCCGGCCTCCCACACCTCCGGCTGAACGGGAACACCGCCATGGCACAGTTGTGGCTGGATTAGAAATGATGAATAGTGTTGTTCGCGAATGCTCGGGCTTACTTGGTTAGTTGCTTGGGATACTCACCTCACTCAAAGAGGACCCCACCATTCAGCAAGTCAAAACCAAGGTGCGCGAGTTACAATAGGCATATGACACTACCCGCAAGGCTGAACAAATGATCACTATCACATAGCGGTTGGCCAAAATGAGGGAGGCCCAAGCTCTCAAAGCCCAAGTTAACTCAGTGCGGTAACAAGAGGTAGTATTGAAAGAATGAATCTAGCCCTGGCTTGATGAAGCATTCAGCGTATCTACAACTATTGAAGGAAAGGTGATGCAGATGCAGGCAGTATGTGCAATGGAGGAAGCAGTTGCAAGTGATAGGGATACCTCAGCGGCGTACTTGGAAAAGGTTTCTTTTCCAAGTTTCTTTTCCTTTACAACCATCAGTAAAAATTGTTTGCATGAATTTACAATTCTTTTCATTTGCCCTGAGTTTATGAGAATATAATTATTCTTGAGCTTATGAGCTCTTACAATATATTTGATTCCATGTTTAACGAGTAGATACTTGTTCTCAGCTCTATAGAAAATATTTTTTCTATTATACAATTAAGGACTTCCTAAAACAATTCCATATATATCCAAAGGAACTATATCTAACTCAACCTCATCTACAAATGCTGACCCAAAAGAAAACTTAAGTTTGCATTGTCTAGTCACTTATAGCTTTGCCTTATCACATAACCAACCTAATGGATATAATTTCTTGTGAGGTGTGGTTAGTAATCCCAACTTCTTTACAATTGCTTCAGAAATTAAATTTACTTGTGAGCCACTATCAAACAAAGTATCAATCTTTTGATGATTGGAAATAACTCGAATATGAAAAAGCTCGTGTCTTTTCCTCTCATTTTCTTCATTATTAGCAGATTGTGTAGAATTACTAGTGGATGCTTTAGAATTTTTACCTTTTATACTTGTGGCTACGATTTTTCTTGGGTTTCAACTCCGGATGCAGAATCCAGCAGTGTTCATCATCATGCCCATCCTTCTTACAGTGAGTGGATGAAGACTTTCTCTTCAGTACAGTATTTGTCTTCCTCTCTTTCCATCTCTCTTTTCTTTTCTCCTTATTCTTGCTTGCAGTGGGTTTCAAGGGAGTCTAAAGAAATTCCTAGAATCAAAGCTCTTTTCCTAAATTCTTGGGTGTAACCTTGTACACTTTTCCCTTTTAATTGGCAAAGAGTTTGAAAGCTCATCATGGCTTGCTGGATATAGGCTAATGGATAGAATTGATTTTTAATTGCAAAAAAAAATTCACTCCAGACAGAAAGAATTTTACCATGTTTCTTCATGTCAGCTTGTGTCCTGCCTTCCCACCAAACCAAGGCAGTGTCCCCAAGGTGTAGGTTAGCCAACTGAATCTTACTCTGGTCTGAATCGATGCTCTGCACTCTGCAGTAAACATCAATCTGTCTAATCCAATTATCCAGCTTCTCTGCATTCAACTCTCCATCATATATCGACAAATCAAATTTAACATCTAATTTAATCAAAGATGTTTTCTTTTTATTTTCAGCGCTATTAGGAGGTGTGAGAAATTTTTCTTCTTTCCCTTTGCCTTCAGAGTGGTCATGGAGGAGAGATTCTTCTACTCCTTTGACTTGTTTGGAGTTTGATGAATCTTCATCTCTACCTTTCTTAAATTCCCTATACATTTCCTCCACCGTGGCTTTCATGGTCATAAAACTATCCATGAACTGGGAGCCTGATTCCAAGGGACTTTCTTCTGACATTTTCCTCTTAGGATAGACTCTTCCAATTTTTGCGTTAGCTTCAACCAACTCCCCTTCTCCTAATTTAAGCTTTGATCTAGTTAGCATTCAATAACAAAATCCAGCACAATCTTGTCTAACCTTATTAACCTAGAGCTCTGATACCACTTGATCTGGAATTTATCCAGGAAAAATAATTAAAGGTATTATAGACTCATGTGCATGGATGTGCCTATGTTACTTTATGCAATGGATCGATAAGATCGCGAAATACATAGACACTGAGGCAGTTAGAGAAAACATAACAGGAAAACATGTAAACACAACAAGGTTTAATAAGGAGTTCACCCAATGCTCCTGGGCTACGTCTCCTGGTCCAGCTTTCAGTGGTGGCCTCTCTCTTGTGTTTTCAAAGAATAGTTTTTACAACAACGAGCTCAATTCAAGTCTCACTAAACAGATATAAATCAGTAGGATTAGACTTGGATTCTTCAAGTCTCTGGAGTACACAGACTGTCCTTACTGAAACTCGACCTCTATTGGTCATAGTCTGGCTCGATATTGCCTTCAGTTCAGCTCAGCTTCTTTTCTCTATTCTCTGCTCTTAGCTTTCTACATCTAACTAACTCTCCTTTGTCCTTTGCCTCTGTCAGTTCATGGCTTTAAAGCTAGTCTGTTCTTTTGATTGTTCATTTCTGCTTCCCGGCTTTCTGGTTTCCCTACCTCTGCCCGTTTGAATTCCTCTACTCTACATCATCATCGTGGTGTAACGCCTCGCAGGGAGGTGGCCACCTGTTTCGTAATGAACTGAGTGTGTTAGGTTCCTTGAACACATTTGAACGGTCGTTATTTCCATTTGCTTCAAGATCACCCATGAAACACGAACCTTTGCCAACTCATCGTCCATGTCGGACTTCAAATCCCTTGTAATCTTGCTTTATAACCTTTTCAAATCAGGTCATTTATTAGGACACGCCTCCATCATTGATCCTATGGTCGTTGTTCATATCAGGCGTGTAAGTAGCATGATGTTTATCTATCCGATGTGAGCGGTTTTCTCTCTCTTCCGCCAGACGCGTGTTGCTTAAAGTGTGGCATCGGGGAGGACTTTGTTGAAACTTCTTACCGCCTTGAGGCCTTCCAATATCCTGTCGGTTTTGTGGAAACCCGCTCTCCAGAACCAAATTAATTACTTTTCCACATTTCATAGTCATTTCGGGTCTGGGTGCTTTAGGGCTTTCCTTCACTGAGGGGGATACCCTGCAATACACGATTAGTGCTTTAGCGCTAATCGCGTATCAAAAACAACCTCGGTTTCTTGAATTAGCCTCCGGTTTTTCCAATTTGTGCCAACGCACATTAGCATGGGCCAATGGTCTGCACGCTCGACCGAGGGTCCTCATTGCTCCCTGCTAATCACAAATTGCAACTGTAATGAGGATTCCTTTTGATAGCTTGATCTTTCTAATATTTGAATCTTTTGGCATAATTTGAAAGGGTTTACAAAAACTTAGAGAGTGTTTAGGATCCAATTCGAATCAAAAATGGTGGCTATTATTCATGTAATAGAGACTTGGCAACCATATCTTATAGAGAGGCTTTTTTAGATCAAAATTGATCATCATAGTCTACAGTACTTTCTCGAACAACAGTTGTCTTCACCAAAGCAACATAAATGGGTCACCAAGATGGAGTAGGATTATGATATCATAAATGAGAAACGTAAAGAGAATGTTGTGGCCGATGCTTTATCCAAACAATTTGAGTATGGGTCAATATTTTCCTTATAATGACCAAGTCTAAAATGGCTCGAGGAAGCCCTTAGGGAATGGCTAACAAACAATGCTTTAAGGTAGCTCATCCAATAGCTTCATATAGATTCCAACCCACCTAAAAGTTATATATGGTGTAAATGTTTTAGTCTTTCTGAAAAGTACTTGTTGAGCTCTAATACTAAGTTCATATTAGCAAGGTCGAGGTTGTCAGTGGTCCTCAAAAGACTCCCTAATAGAGAGATAGATCAACTCAGACAATAAGGAATGTTATATCTGAACTCTAAATGGATTTACATGAGTATGTGAGTTGTGTTTATTGTTTTGTTTAGTATGTAAGAATCTAATCTGTATTGTGTACAGAACAAAATCAAGGAGGCATTGATCATGTTGCTATATTGACTTCCTAACATTAAATGCTAACCTAATATGAAGTCTTACATCATTTAATATTACATTGTGTTTCATTAACTTAGATGAAGTTTGTGCACTGGTTCAGCCATGACAAAGTGCTAGGAGAACCATGTAATATCAAATATGATTCTGAAAAAGGCCAAACATGAAGGAGATGTTGCCTATGCTAAGACTTTCCAATCATCTGTAACCAATGATTTGAAAATTTTGCAATAGTAAGCATTCCAAATTTCACATATGGTTCTACTATATTACTCTTTATGCTTAACATCTTCCTTGAGGGGCAATGTTCCAGCACTATTGCAACAAACACATTACATCACAAGATAAAATAAGTCTTAGAGAAAATTATATATATGTAAATGCTAAGTTTTAGATATAATAAATTTCTTTATGTACATGTGATCAAATTTTGGCTTAATTATTAGCCAACTTAAGCAGAGAATAGAAATGAAACAACTTGATGTGAATAAAACCTCAATCTCATTACCCTAGCTAAGGAACTGATGCCTGGTTCCAACGTTATACAAAAATGCATGATCATTAACTACAAATACATTTGAAATTATCCACAATAAAGGAACTTGTAGAAGATAATTATAATTGTTGAGATCCAAGATTTTAACTTTAGTTAAACATCTCTTCCATAATTGTGATGAAACATAATTAAGGCAAATACTAGATGCAAAAGCATCTCATCTTAGTTATAGGATAACTTTAAATGTAAAATATATTAAATATTGGACATTAGTCAACATAAATGTTTCTTGTATGTTAGAGAACTCATCAGTAATTAACTAAACACTTATGTAAGAGGCTAGTTTTACAAAGTACATGCTATGTCAATTCTAAAGAATAAAATTGATCACAAGACTTAGGCAACAAACTAACTAGTTAATAAAAGCAATGAAAATGCATAAACATACGGCGACTCGAGAAACAATCTTGTTGATGGTTAGTGGTTATGACATTTAGCAACCATTATGGTTGTAGTGTATATAGAATTTTACAAGGGAGAGCATGTTTCTCAAATATCAAGGAGAATAGTGGTATGTTAATGATTCCCCATTCATATCACAAGACTTAGGAAACAAACTAACTAGTTAAACAAAGCAATGGAAATGCAATAGCATACGAAGACTCGAGAGATAATCTTGTTGATGGTTAGTGGTTATGACATATAGAAACCATTCTGGTTGTAGTGTACAAGTGAGAGCATGTTTCTTGAATCTCGAAGAGATTAGTGTCATGTTAATGATTCCCCATTCATATGGTTTTGTCCATGTATTTGTCTTATACTTGGCTAGAGTCTTAACGAAATTAACTTATTTTAAAATTGTATGATTCAAGAACCACATATATTGTACTGTAATAACTTGCAACTAGGTATAAGAATCTCTCACTGGGAAAGAAGGTCTTAGATCATGAGAAAGCTTGCCGACAAGTGTGTTAAAGACTTAAAAAACCTCAAGTTACCTTGGAGTAGCGTCAAACAGGGCATAAAAAATGACAACCCAGTGTGCTGCAAAGTACTAGTATAAGAATCCTATCTTTCTCATTGGTCATTTATACTATAATTCTACAATATAACTAGGAATTTGTGGCAACCATTATGGGGATTATTTTGTGGTTCCTTATTTCTTATCATTTATGGGGTCCTTTTCACCTTTATGATGTGCTTTTGTCAGTTGTTTTGGGTTTGAGTTGATTCTTATTGCTCTCAACTCTTCAATCTTGAGGATAAGTGGATTCACAGGCTTCGTAGTGTTTGGATATGGGCCTTTGCATAGTTGGTCAACAACCATCCAAGGCCATCAAAGACCTATTTGGATAAGAGCATGTTGATAGATGGGCTTTTCTATATTTGTGGCAGATCAGAGACAATTGAAACACATCTTGTTGGACTGCCTGTCTACAAGAGACTACTAGCGGGACATTGAGGATCAACAATCAATTTTATTCTAGTAAAAAGTGCATTGGATACTGTTAGTGCCTAAATCTACCTCAAGCTGAGAAAGGTAGGATCCAGGGCCAACATCAAACCATGCTTAACCTAGTAGCTAGCCCTACCAGGTCAGGAGAGGGCTTTATCCTGGTCAATCTCAGCAAAAATATGATCACTAAGGGCTCGAGATGATTGATATGTTGACTGATTTTAGGCTAGGTATGCATGCAAAAGAGTTTTATTGAATAAAATGATGTTTTTGTTGGTTCTAATGGAAAGGCAGATCTTGGGTGCAGGGAATGAGGCTCAGTCTTGCAGAGATCTCAATGGGGCAAGGTAGGCAACTGATTTGGCACTTCAAATTGAATGAGATGGAGAGATTAGATAGGTGAGGAGCTAAAGAGGGCAATAAAAGCCATGGATCCTCTTCAAACAGCTGAAAACATCAAAAAACTAAAGCAAACCCTAGGTAGAGCACTGCAATTTCAATGGATTCTACCTTCACCCTTGTTTGATTTAGTTAAGAAGAAACAAAATAGATGATGACATACATAACACATAAAGTATACAAAACTGTTGATATGAGTATACAATAAAGCTCCAAGCTTTCTCAAGAGTCCAACCATGCTAATGACTGAAAAACATAAGATATAGACAAACCATAGCTCATCCCAGCCTCTAGGGGTCGAGCTCACTAGTTTAGGAGCTATTCCAACTAATTTTAAACTGAGAACTAGAAATTAGGCAGTGGAACAGCATGCCTTTAGAAACAAGGGAACTGATTCATTCAGTTTCAAACAACTTTTTGATAGACGAATCTACCTCCATAAGTGAAAATTTGACATATTTTACATCATGATCCATCAATTTACATTAAATTACATCACAATTTTGACATTAAGAAGGAGAAAATTCAAACTTTCAAAAGCTAGGCGAAAAACAGAGTATACTTGGTCAAACTGAGCAAAATTTCCCTTATGCGCCACGCTGATTTCTCTATGCATAACGCCTGTTTGGATCCACTTTTGGAGGCCTTCCTGGTGTCCAAATTTGCTCCAAGTGTGCTTTTTGGAAAGGTATACCCATCTACTTTCCAACTCAAGTGGAATTTTTGAATTTGGCCTTCATTTTCCTATCCAAAATTCAGTTCTCCCAACACTGCTACCTGTGTGTCAAAATAGGGGCAGTAAGGTCATTTTTTGAGTGTTTTTGACCTTTTTGAGGCTCAAACCCTGTCAAAATTTCTTGGCCATTGGTAGGCAAGAATATTTTTCCATTCCAAATCCAAAAATTCTAAGTTTTTGTCATTTATAGGCTCCCATCAAAAGCGAGCGCCAGGTGGCGCGGCGCATAGGGCAAAAAATTCTGTCTTTTGTGCCAAAAATTCCAAAAATGCAAAAAGTGCCCCAAATTTTTTGAAATTTGGGCTGAGTCTTCTCCATCAAGCATTTTGTTGGGCCAAGGAAGCCTCAACCAATATCTGAAGTCTATCATGTTCCTTTTGCCTCCTTGATGCCTTTTTCAATTTTGCCTTTAAGCTCCTGATTCTTGCCTTGTAGACTTTGTTTCTTGCCATGTAATAATAAGCCATATGCCTCAACAATGTCTTCTCCCTATTGGCCTTCTCCAACACTTTTTCTAAGTGGATATTAACTCTTTCAAGCCATGATTCCCGATCAAAATTGATCTCTTGCTCAAGCGATGTGAGCTTCACCTTTCTCCTTTTGGCAGCTTGGCAATTTTCCCGAATGTTTTGCAACTCCATAATCGCTTGCTGATCCTCAAGCTACTTGTTTCTTTTCTCCAGGTACTTTATTATCCACTTAGCCCTTTCCAAGTTGAGGGACAAAGCATTAATATCTACTTGTTGCTCCTGGATGACTTCTTTGAGATTTGAGCTTTGCGAGCTGACATCAGTATCATCACCCTCAATGAGAATGAAATCAGCCTCCCGCTCACCTGAAGGTCCCTCATCCTGTAATGCCCTCTTGCCTTTGTCCTGAACCTGCTATGCTAATGAAGGAAGTGAGACCCCTTCCACCCCGGGCGGAGATAATACTCGCTTTGCTGCTGCAAATAACCGTCTGGTGCCCTTTTGATAAGTGACAAACACCATGCATACTGACAGTCTGTGTCTCATGACCTTCCTGCTGATATGAAGGTCCACCTGTCTCATGCAAAACCTCTGGAGGTCCTTGAGGAGCTGTGAAAAACTCACGAGAAATTAAATCCTCCCAAGCGATGCCCTGCAAACCAAGCTGATGGGTGACCACAAATTTTAATGAGAGCAAAATGATAAATATTGTTGAACTGCTGTTGAGGAGTCTTGTGTTGTACTAGGGTGGTCATCTTCTCAATATTTTGGCACATGAAGTAGGGGAGATTCATCATTCTCACCCCGGTAAAGTGCATCAGCAGCCTGATATGATAGGCATATAAACGAGAAAACTGGCCCTCACAGCTAAAATACTTCATTATCAGTTTCATCAAAGGAGCATAGAAATCTTTCAGGTACCGGAAGGGAAAAACTCTGCTGAGCTGTCTCAAATAACTGGGCTTGATGTATGGTTCATAATATTGCTTGTCAATTTGCTACATTTTGTTCCATTGCTCTCCAATATTAGGAATACCAGTTGCTAGAGAAATAGATTATGGTGTTAAAGTGAATGTTACACCAGCTACAGTGGCTTGACCATCATGTAAATGAAGCACAAACAACCGAGCTAACTCATGGTGAAACTGAATTCTAGCAACCATCTCACAGAACTCATATCAGGATTGGTGTTGGAAACAAGTGATGGCAAGAGGGCAGGCCTGTAGCTCAATAAGGGTAGTAGGTTATGTTAGCACGTAAATCTGCCTTAGGCTGAAAGGAGGCAAAATCCAAGGTAACCACAAACCACGCTCAGTCTGGTAGCTAGCCCTACTAGAACAGGAGAGGGCTCTCTCTGTATCACGCTCACTGAATAAATAAAACAATATGGTCTGAGGTGACTTACAATGAATATTGATTTTAGGCTAGGTAAATAAATATGGAAAACAAGAGGCAATTTTTAATAAATGACTGAGTTTCTGGGATGTATGGGACCAACGAACGACATGAGCAGAGAATTTAACACAAAGGCACAGATTACTTCATGAGGCAAGACAGGCGGAAAGTCTAGCAATTAAATTTGAAATAATGTGAGATGGAAAGATGTGTTTAGGAGGGTGAAAAGGGCATAAACACATGCATCCTTTTCAACAGAAGATGAACACAGAATGTGAAACTTTCCCAAAGGCAGAGCAATAAACATGAATTCTACCTTTTCTTACTTAGAAAATTTCACTGGAAATGAATATGAATGAACTGTGAAACATAAAGAAATACATATGAAACAGAAAGATAATACATTTGCTACACTCACACCACATGAATCTCATGAACCAGAGCCGCTGCCTTTCATTAATTCTCTATCAAAATATACAATGAGTCACTGAGTTTCTCTCCCACAGTCTCCCAGAAATTACAACCAACCTTTTGCAAATGGTTTTACATACAATAAATAGACTTTTCCATTGGGAAATGGAACGACCCAAAGTTGGGGAGTTTTTCAAATCATTAAAAACTGGAAATGGAAAGCCAACCATTAGTGACAGGTGCAGCGTTACAAAAATGACAAACTGTAGCGTAGATTTTTTGGGTCATTGCTCGCCTTCCTTTTGCCACTTGGATAGAAGCCAACCTTTAGTGAAAATACTTTTTAAACTTTGCCTTAGGTGCCGAGAAAAATGTGGTGTAAATGAGCGGACCCACTTGGAGAAAATCGTGAATCGAAATTTCGCGGAGAGGAAGTGATTTTGGCCTTTGGGTCTTTGTGCGCCGCGCCCAAAACTGTATGCATCGCGCCACTTTGGAGGTGGTTTTGAGGTACTTTCTGAAGTCCAAATTATACCCAAGTGTGGTTGTTAGAAATCCCTGCTTGTCTACTTTACAACCCAAGTGGAATTTCTGCATTTGGTGCTCATTTGCCCCTCCAAAACTTCAATCTCCCAAGACTGCTTCCTTTGTGTCAAAGTAGGGGCAGAGAGGTCATTTTTTGAGTGTTTTTGACCTCCTGGGGACTCAAAACTTGCCCAAAATTCTTGGCCATGCACCATAAGTCATGATTTTTCATGCCGAATCCAAAAATATAAACTTTTTGTGGTTTGGAGCTCCCTATCATAAGCGCGCGCCAGTGGCGCGGTGCACAAGGAGAAAAACCCTGTTTGTGCACAAAAATTTGTCAAATGACCAAAAATGCCCCAAATTTTTTGAAATTTGGGCTGGAGATTCTCTATGAAGTGCTATGCTAGGCCAAAGAGGCTTCAGCCAAGATTCAGAGCCGATCTTGCTCTTTTTTCCTCTTTTGTCTTTTTGTCGCTCTCCTCAATTTTGCCTTCAAATTCCTTATCCGAGCCTTTGAACTCATGTTCCATGCCCTGTAGTGATGAACCATATGCCTCAATAATGTTTTGTCCTTGTCATCCTTCTCTAGCAGTCTCTCAAGGTGGATTTTGATCCGCTTGAGCTAAGACTCTTGATCATTATTAATCTCTTGCTCTAATGGAGTGAGCTAAATCCTCCTCTGTTGGGCAGATCGGCGATTCTCGCGGATGTTTTGGAGCTCCATGATCTCCTGCTGGTCTTCGAGCTGTTTATTCCTCTACTCCAAGTACCTGATAATCCACTTAGCCCTCTCCAAATTGAGAGACAAGGCTTGGATCTCTGTTTGCTGCTCCTTGATGGTCCTTTTAAGTTTGGCACTCTCCACATCTATATCATCATCATGAATGAGAATGAATTCGGCCTCTCGTTCACTTGATGGCCCCTCGTCATGCATGGGCCCCTTGCCCCTGTCCTGTACCTATGTTGCCGATGTCGGAAGCAAGGCCCCTTCCACCCCAGTTGGAGATAAGACTCGCTTTGCTGCTGCGAACAAATGTCTAACGCCTCTCTGATATGTGATGAATACCAGCACACTAGTGGTCTCATGGCGCTCATACTGATGAGAAGGACCACCTATCTCATGTTCAACCTCTGATAATACATGTGAAGTGCTGAAGAGGTCACGGGAGATGAAATCATCCCAAGTAATGCCCTGTAATCCCAGTTGATGAACCACCAAAAGCTTAATAAGAGCGAAATGATAAACACTGTTAAGTTGCTGCTGAGGGGTTGTGTTCTGCATGAAGGTGTTCATCCTCTCTATGTTCCTGCAAATGAAATATGGGATGTTCATCATCCGTACCCTATTAAAATGCATGAGCAACCTGATGTGATAAGCATATAAACGAGAGAACCTCCCCTCACAGCTGAAATATTTCATGATTAACTTCATTAGTGGAGCATATTCATCTTTCAGATATCGGAATGGAAAGACTCTTGTGAGTTGCCTCAAGAAACCAGCCTTAATGTATGGCTCATAATGCTGCCGATCAACCTTATGTTTCTTGTTCCATGGTTCTCCAACGTTCGGTATGTCGGTTGCTAATGAGACAGTTTCAGGTGTAAGTGTGAAGGTGACACCGGCTAAGATAGCGTGATCTCCATGTAAGTGAAGCACAAAAAGATGAGCCAACTCATGATGAACTCGAACACTAGCCACCTTTTGACAAAACTCAAAACATGACAGATGTTGGAAACATGACATAGCAAGAGGGCAGGCCTGCAATTCTGTAAGGGTGGTTGGTTCTTCCCTAACATGTCTGCCACTTTTATGAGGTCCCTGGGGAGCCTATTCTTCCGAGGATGAGTCACTTTGGGTTTCAATTTCATACTCCGATGAATGCTCAGATGCCATGACTGCTATATGTGGACTTTGCTTGGACTACCCTTTGATGATGTATGAAACTATGTGTTGTTATGAATTCTGCCACCAAGGGGAACAATGCAAAAGGGACTGTTAGGAAGGGGAATAATATGAAGGGATTAGGGATTATGGGGAGAAATTTTGTTTAGGGACATGTAGGAGGGTTTGGGGATTTTGTAACGTAGGATTTTGGGGTTTTACATTTGACAAATGAGTGGAGGGGATAGGGAATAGGAGTTTAGTAACGTTTTAGGGTAGGGAAATATGGGAAAAATGGAATAAGGGGGAAGGGAACAATGGAAAGAAGGGAAGGATGAAAGGGAGGAGGAACCTTGGCATCAACACAACGAATTTTGCAACCCTAAAAGCAATGGTTTTGATGACTTCAAGTGGTAGGGTTTAAGAGTTTTTATTGCAACTATAAACGGCCATAAACCATCATCATATTCACAAAAATGGATGAGAAACCGAGATGTCGACCCTACCTGGCAATTTCAAGGGTTTCAAAGGCGATTTGTTGCAATTCGGAGCAAAATCGGGCCTTTATGGGTGTGTTCCGTGCAGCATACCCAGTGTGTCACACCATTTGTGTGTGTCGCGCCCGTGTTGTTTCAACACTGTGTGGTTGCACCCAGTGTGCCGCACTCCCTCAGTGTGCCGCGACCCTCTGCCTGTGCGCCGTGCCTATCAAAACACCTCCAACCTCACCCAAAACGCGCGTTAGCTCTCACAATCACTTTGAAATGCTTCTCTCTAACCTTGGTGTGCAAAATGACATTGTTTCTTGTGAAAATTCTATATAAAGACATTGGAATCATGGTTTTGATTTTTGTTTCTTCAAAACCCACTTTGAAAATGCTTTGTTTTGGCACTTTTTCCCTGATTTAATTCAACTCTGTATTTCACTTTTCCCTTTTGAATTTTTAGCTAAAATGATGAAATTTTTGGCACTTTTTTGTAGGGGTTGCTGACATGGCATTTGGCGAAGGAAACCATGACTGTGTCTGAAGAGATCAACTGGAAACCTTTTGAAAATGATCACAAATGACACATTGTTTGACTTTTCTTCAAAACAGAGTTTTGAAGAACCGTTGTAATTTGTCAACATGACAATGAAAGTCTTTAAATCACAACTTTGTAAGTGCCTCCCTCTGGCCTGCATGGCTTTATTGGACATGGTTTAAGACCAAATTAATTGATCCCTAGACCTAATGACTGAAATGACTCTTGTCCATTAAAAGATTGAACACTGACTATCCTGGGCTTTAGTAAACATTGATGAAAAGACCTAAGCCAGCAGGTGCTAGACATGAGGGGTAAGGGATAATGACTGACAAGACCCTCCCGTTAGATTATGGCATGCCCCTAGTGAAATGCAGCTAAATGGATGGAGCAAGTCACCTAAAAATGAAATGTAGAAAGAGTTTTGATCTCTGATGGAGGACTGACAAGACCGACTCTAACAGGTTCCTCCCGTATGTGTTTGCCACCCTTATGAGGCCTCCTTGGTGCATGTACCTCTGTAGAAGAGTCATTGTGTGTCTCCTCTTCATGATCATATGAAGGATCAGACTCCATCTTTGCTAGTGGGTGTGTTTTCTTGATGAGAAGTAGGAGTTTTATGGTGTTTTTTAATTTTCTGCCACCAAGGGAAAAGTATATGAGGGACTGTGGAAGGAGGGAAAAAAAATGAGGGATTTTGGGACTGTTAGGACAGGGTTTAGTTTGGGAAACAGGGGATTAGGGAGTGATATGGGAGTTTTAGGGATAGCAACTAGGGTTTGGGAATTTATATTTAGGATTTGGGAAAATGGGATTTGGGGATAGGGGTAGATGATTTTTGGGAATATGGGAGTTAGGGAATGGGGAAATAAACTGGGAAAATGAGTGAGGGAGTGGACAAATGAAGAAGTGGAAGAATAAATTTTGGCAGCAAAATGGTAAGCTTCAAACCCTAAGCAATAGTTTCTTGAGAGATGTAAAGAAGTAGGGTTTGATTTTTCTAACCACCATAAACTTTATGACAAACTCCTTCACTAGCCAAGAGGAGAGCTTAACTTACTTGCTCACTGGAGGTTTTGGGCGATTTTGGCGATTTGAGGAAGTTTTTGAGTGAAACGGGCTTGGCAACTCTATGCGCCTCGCCTCAAACCCAATGCACTGTGCCTCCTGAGTGCATCGCACCAATTGAAATTTGCACTGAGAATCGCGGCCCTATGTGTCGCGCCGCTTGTGTGCGCCGCGCCACTCACCCAGTGCATCGCGCCTCTGATTTTGCACAGTTTCTCTCCAATTTCACTTGCTTTGCTCTAACATGGCCTTGACCTTACTCACACTTTGTTGCTTGAATGGAAATGAGCTTTTGAATTGAAGAATGATTTATATACAAGGACCTTTAATTTTTGTTTCATAAAAACCCACTTTTACAATGTTTGGAATATGACTTTATTTTTCCACTCTGTTTTTTAAGCTTTTCACTTTATTTGAACTTTTTGATGAACTGAATGACTTGTTTTTTGTTTGCTTTACAGGGGATTGGAGCTACTGAGGCTTGGGAAAGTGACCAAGGTTGCTGCTGGAGTGATTTACATATGAAAGAAATGAAATTACATCAACTTATACAATAAAACCTGAAATACTCTGTTTTTCCCTCAAAATAGAGTTTTGAGGAAAAATACATCTCTGAGCACTTGATTATGAAATTTATTGGTACTGGAACCTCCTCATGTGCCTGCTAACTGTTATTGGACATTTTGAAAACCTATTTGATGAAACCCTAGACCTAATGACAGTGAAACCCTAGAAAAGACTTTTGCAAATTTTGAAGACAAAAAGTGACTACAAATGATCTTGATAAGTAAAAATGGGCCAGCGGGTAAAAGACATGAGGGAACATGTAGGAGAAGCCACTACCGTCAGATGATCCATGCTCCTAATGGAATGTGGCTGACTGGGCGGGACACCTAATATGCAATGCAACAAGAGGATTTGATCTCCGACGGAGGGATGAAGATACCGACACTAACAAATACTACAAACTTTGGAAATTACTAGTATCTTGTGCTCTCAGCCCTCTCAAGGATTTGGAACCGCCTCAAAGTTATTCCATTGTTCACTTTTTGGAGACTAAAGTAAAAGTTTTTTTTTTTACTAACAAGGATAGAAAAAACAGCATGCATTTTGTCCACTAAGATTATGAAAAATATGTGTGGATGGGAAAAATTACAGATGGTTCCTTGTGTTGCCACAACAAAGTAGAGTGATGCATATGTACTTTCAATCCATAGTGTATTATAAGTTTTAACTGATATATGTACAATTTGGAAATTGTTATTGTGCATTCAAACAACAAGTGCGCTGTTTATTTTCATTAACAGAGCTGACAACACTAATTGCTTAGGTCATTGCTTGACAACATTCAGGTATTAACCACTTAGATATGTTTGATATGATGCTCAAAATAACTGCTTAGGATTTCAAAGGTTGATCCTTTTGCTGGCAATTAAAGCATGGTTCTTTAGAAGAAGATTTTAGTGGAAATTGGTACATAAGTAGTGGCTTGAATCCATCTTTTGATACGTTTGATTGCTAGGTTCATGAATTTTATTTGGCATCAAAGAATCTCACAGCAAAGTCGTACTAGATAATATCAACCCCTAATGGTGGCTTCTTCATTTGTTCTACAGTTCAAAGATTTGTACAGGAATCATATCAACTTGGAATACTCTTGATCCAGGTGGATATTGGTGGCCACCTGCCAAGTCCATCTGGACCCCCATCATTGTCTCTTTCAGCATTTTCAGTTTCCTTAATTGTAGCACAACTTACTATTTTTAGCAGTTTTTCGGGTCCTGAACTTCCGGAGCCGTTTTGAGGCCCTAAACGACGTTTTTTGGGGAATCCGAGGGCAACACGGGTCCATGGACCGGTGTTGCCCGTTGCAACAATGGTCGTTCTCGGATAGATCTTTCTAACGAGCTATCATACGCGTCAAACGGAGATCGTATGCCAAAGTTACGACCCCGGGAAATTGATGTACCAATTTACCCAAAACGGGGCCCACAATTTGGCGTTTCATCTTTTAAGGGTCGGTTTTGGAATGTGAAGGGTTTTCCATTGTTTCTCAATAATAAATAGGCCTTCGAGCCTCATTGTAACACAAGTTCGGGAATAGTTCAGAGACATGTAGCCGCACATCTCTTCTCAGAGATAAGCTACCATCGTCCTAGCTGGTTTATTTCCAATTCTGGTTGTAATCATATTTTGGTATTTTCCATTAATGAAATGAAGTGTTATTTCCGTTGCGTCTCTTTATTTATGGTTATCACACCTCTGTATTTATGGTTATCTCTGTAATCTATTGCGTTCCTGTTTAAATCCGGATCACCTGACCTCGCGTAGGTGCTTCTCCACCCCAGCCTCATCCGTGCCCCTGATATCCTCCTCATGCTCCCCCATCACCTTGATATGAAGGCCAAGTTTTTTTCTGCATTTTATATGCAGGCATTCTTTCCATTATCAACTCATAGCTACAGTGATTGTGCTCATCATGACCCACCAATTTAAAGAAGTTGCAAAAGAGTTGTCACAGTGTCTGCACAAATATCTGCAACAAGTGACAATTGTCTATTACATGTTTTCCAGCTACCTGCAAAATAGCGCACCATAGTGCAGGCCTGGTACTTGGCCCGAGTTGATATTTCAGCCTTAAAGGCATCAACCCTCCTCATGCAACATAATTCGTGAAGACAAGGAAATTATCTTTATCATACCCCTCAAGTTTACATTTCAAACACCAAACTTCTTTACACACCTCTCGCTGAACCACTCTATCCTTCTTCAAACTTTGGAGTTCTAAACAAAGATTTTGCAACTCTACGTGAATTTGCTGAACTCCCAAAGCAACATCTTGAATTGGTGCTGCTCCTTTATCATCACTCAGAGGAGGCTCAATCAACAAGCTATATTCAGGGCCTATTCTCCCTCTATCCCTAAATAGTTTTCCACTTTGGCTAGCTCCAAGCATCAAGATAATTGAATAGCCCACTTTTCACACAAGAGAATTTTAATCAAAGTATTCAAAGATCTTAAATACCTACCTAGTGGTCTCTTGAAGAAGAGTCACTCTACTTCATTGTAGCTAACCAAGGTATTGACCATGAACTTTGTCACAAATCCTTTGATGACATGATCAAGTGAGTGATCGATAGCATTCACGATCTTATCTTCATAGGCTTCCAATCTCCACACTAACTCCTAGGTCCACACTATTGGACCGTCAATCCTGCACTTTCCTTGGCCATCTGCCAATTTAGCAATCCAATCATATAGCTCGATCGGGAAGGAAAAAAAGTAAATTTTGTGTATCTTTGTGTATAGATACCTATCCAATCACTATTCTTTTGTCAGTCGTGGATTTCTGTTTTCTTGCACCACGAATTCGTTGATCTTTCTATCCAACTACTCCTCAATTTCTTTCTTTGTTGGATTCCAGTGATGCGACATCACACATCTCTTTATGTAGATCCTAGTCCTAGCAACAGAACCATTTGTTGGCTTACTGGGTCTTAACCCAGGTTTAGAGTTAAGTTTTCCAAACAAATCCCTACACTACTAGCCCTTTCAGCATCAACCCAGGGAGCGCGAACTAAAGTCTCACCCGAAGCACTATAGGGGGATGCTCAAACCAAGTTTCTGCACCATTTGATTAGTGTCATGTCATTTTGTTCCCTAAACCTACCTTTGCATTGATCAATAAGCCTCTAAGGCTTATCGATATAACTTCCTCTAACCAACCTCTAGACCTTCACGAAGGTCTACGACTATCTTTTGTGGACCCTGAATAGGTGAATCAACCACTTATGTGCCTCCGTAATTACCCTTAGTTTTGTATTTACCTAGATCGGCTTAAGTGTTGTTAAAATGAACATGCAACAAGATATTCTTTACGTAAATAGTTAGTATCACTTTCGTTCATATGACAATGTAAATCATGTAAAATCATGCATCAGTACAATATTAATTTATAAACTTGTCATTCATCATAACAGAATAGCGCATTAATTCATAATATAAATAAATAGACAAATCACAAGAATTGTCGGAATAATCTCTTTATTAATGCTTCTGTTCTTCTTACAAACCCAAGACTTCTCTGCGCACTTAGCTACAGGGATTTGGGCACTCTGCTGTATACTCTACTCTAGGCGTCTGCACACACAGCTCCAGAGCCTCTCTTCTACTCTAAGACTTCTTTGCTCTTACTCTCAATGAACCATTACATTCATCATTTATCTCTATTATTCTTAGACTCTCTAAAACTCTCCTTTTTATACTAAGCTGACAAAACTTACATAACAGAATGGTAAAACCCTTTATGACATTTTTACCATCTACGCACTCCACAACCACATTTTGTGGAGGCTCTACACTTTTTACAATAAAACTTGGGATTTTGCCCCAAAATTGGCCCTAAGGGACTCTGTCCCAACAAAGCAAGTGTTTCATCAAGAACTCCAACTCATGGAATTCATGGATAATTTTATGGTGACACAACAATAGAAGCAGATCAAGGGGTTGAAGACACTTCAATCAAGAAAGTTGTTGGAATAATCCTGGATGTCCTAAAGATGAAATGAGGTATGTATGCATATATTTAATTATGTAATTTCATGTCATATGGTTGCAGGTAATATAGATTATCACTTATATCTTAAGAAGCATGATCAAGAGAAAATGATCTACTCTGAAAAGATGTAGAAAGCATAAGTCACACTAGATGCAATATAATATGTCCTCATATAAAGTATGAGGTGGTTGAATACAATTACAGAACTCTAATTAGAAACCCCTAAGAAAGAGATCATGAGCTATGTAACTTTTATGAAGGAAATCAACATCCAAAGACCAAGAAAAGTTGACTAGGAAATCTCCTTGAAAGATATGAAGACTCTAATGAAAGTATGAAAATTGAAGACCCTTGAAAATAGATATCTTTGGAAAATGTGTCAACAAGTATGAAGGATGTTGGTACCTACTAAAAGGATGTCATGATGAAGAGCCATATCAAAAGGTACAATTTGTTCTAATGACATGTTCTGATTTCTTGAATAATATCTGGATGAGCTCATGTAGCACTACTAAAACAAGAATCATCAATACAAGTACAATTAGCATTCATGTGGTGGATGCTCCAAAACGAAGCATGATGAGAAAGAAGTAGTGAGATTAATAATGGTCTAGATATGTGTTAAGAAGGCCAATTTCCATGAAGAATAAATGACATGAAAAACCAAGAATGAAAGTGATCGATGGCTAAAGCCCTACAAAGAAGCTTGGCTGAATTTCATGACATCAAGAGAAGAAGTTGATCATGGCCTTTATTCATATTGAGCATGACCAAGTAACATTTTAAATAACTCCCTAGTTAAGAGGGAGTGTTGAAGAAAGTGTAACTAGGTTTGGTATTTACAAATGTAATTTTGATATTTTTACTTGTTAAGATAAATAAATATTATTTTTGTAAATTATAAGAATGACTTTCTTGCTCATTTCACAAGTCTAGAAAAGTAAAAGCATCAAAGTCAATTTCATGCTCTTCTTAAGCTCATGCCTAATGTATACAAGTCTAAAAAATGTCTATATTATCCCTCCAAGATAAGCAAAATCCTCTTGGTGAAGTCGGCCAACAAAATGAAGTAAAATCAATGTTTTCTTTTATAAATGACACACCTCTTCGATGGTTCAATCCATCTTATTATGGAGAACAAAACTACTATGTATATCTTATAGGATTTGCGCAAAAGAAGACATGAGTTTCCTCTGTGATTTTCATGGGTAAAACTACAAGATCTCGGGTGTCTATGAAGTTTTCAATAAAATCACAGTGAGTAAGCATAAACACCTTGAAATCTCAGTTCTTTGGATGGGTATTATAATAAGTATCTCGTAGTAGGAAGAGAGAAAACTTAATCTCGACATACTAGATAGGTGCATCAAATCTATGATGACAGGAGGACACAATCATGGGTACCTGTGAGTAATTACAATCTAAGCGTAATGATAATATTAGTGCAATTAAATGAACTCAGTCACTATGATCACATTTTTTACCTTCTTACAGTTTTGACCTCCTCACTATCTCGACATTCTTCACTGAATCAGCTCCTCTGTCTCGGCATGCTTGTGGGCACACTCTCAACATACCAATAGTCTTAGCATAGTTATGTAATGAATATCTCAGTTCAAGGAAGGAACACAATCACTATCCCAATATATTTAATAATGATCTATGTCTCAGTACAACTGTGATCCTTCATTAACACATTCACAACATACTCTATCTTGACACATTGGTGATGAACTGAAAGAAGTCATTATGTCGGTCTCGGTATTTATCATGAAAATATCTCGATGCAGATGTCATATATATATATATATATATATAACATAGTTTTAATGATGATTTTAGAATAGTGAAAGATTTCAGTGGAGATGTGACAATAGAACTTCGATAATGATCTATTTGTGAATATCTGAGTGAAGGTGCAATAGTAATGAAGATCTTTTTGTTGCATTGAAGATGAATATCTCAGTAGTGATAAGGAAGAGGATTGGTGTCTTGGTCTTGGAGTGGCTTAACTAGGTCAAGGGTCATGGTCTTGGTATTTGTCAATTGGAGTCTCTATAAGAAGAATTTTTTGTGGTTTTTCCTCTCCAAAAGGGAGAGGTTTTGGCCTTGGCATAAAGCCAACATTGTGTGTTCTTGTATCTTTGTTTTGGTAGATATTTGATGAACTAAGAAGACACACTCTAATAATAACAAGTGAAAACTATGCTAACAAGAAAAGTTAAAACACCTCACAAATAGTTATCAAGTTAAGAAGAATCACATTAATTATAATTTCCCTGGATTCTTCAACACTCTGTTGTGATGATCCTTGTCCATTTAAATTAATCTTATGAAACTTTTCTGAATAGCCCAAGGGATACTATTCAATATTATATATATTTCTAGAAATTTTTTCCTTTAAAAATAGGACACAAGGCCAGTCTCCTCTAGCTTGAACATTTATAGGAATGTCAAGTAAGGGTTCCTCTTGTTTTTCTATAGAACACAATGCTCATTTATCTTGGCTATGGTCCTAAGGTAACATGGCCCTAGATTCATGTATACTTGATAACTTTTAGCTATTAAATTCTTGTAATATATTCAGTTCCTTTGTTACATGCATTTATTGTGAAGATTTTATATTTTCATTATCAATACTTGGGAATTATATTTTCATTGGTTATATTCACGTGTAATGTATTTATTTTAGGTTTATCTCTGTATGTATAAAAATTCTGATATATAGTCTTCTCCATGTTATTTAACTTATGGTCCCTTGACTATGAGTTTTATACTTATACAAATATTACTTGAATAATTTGTACAATAGATACATCTATAGGCTAGGCTAACCTTTTATACTCTTGCAATCGGGTTTTTCCATATGGTTATGGTAGAGCCATTATTAAGATGAGCAAGGACTACATGCACTCATGGGTCAATGATGAATTCTTTTCCAACTGTCGTCCTATATGCATGCTAACATGTCCCAAGCCTTGTTGCTTACTCCATATATAGCTTATTTTCTGCAATAATTAAGAATCCTTGTATATACTTCCATGAATTCTACTAACATGTGTCCACATGTACGTGCACACACACACACACACATACTAAGTTAAAATAGAATACAATGAAACCCATTTCCTTTTTTAGTTTTTATGTTAAAGCATTGACTTACTCTTTTTGTACAAAGAGGAATCACTTTTGGGATTCTAGATCTAGGTTTCCTCACTCGTATTTCCTCAAAAAAAGAGATACTTAGGGCATAAATTTTTATAGAATATCCTTAGGTACTATATGTATCATTTCTCTAGTCCCCCTACCACATTCAACACACACATACATATATATTCCATAGAAACTAACAATCCTAAACAAATTGACTTTAACCCATTAATATGAAAAATCTTTAATAATACTTTTCTCGAAATAATAAATAAAATATTTCTTTATAGATTCTCATTCTTGTTCCTACTTCAATCATAAATGAACTTGAGATTTCATATACTTATTACAAAACCACAGATAACTCAAATACTTGTCTAATTTGTTTTGAAATATAATAGAAGCTAACATATTCCTCCCAACTATAGAACTAGAGTCTTAGTAGTTACCTCTGAGCCCTAGGATCATTTCCTACCAAGAAACTAATCATTAGTATTTGACAATTTTAGACCTCCTCAAGCCCAAGCAATGTCCTAGTAATTTTGGGCACACATTTGGTCTTTATCTCCTATTGGCACCTCGTTTCTTTAAATTAATATTGTCTTTAACTCCCACAATCTTCATTCTAAAACTTATTCAACCCATGAAATTTATCTATAGTCGTGTTAGTTCTAGTGGTTAGATCATCTAAAAATGGCCATCTCTCCTATATGAAAAGGGAGGATTTTTCCTTTTTTTGTGCTCCTATCATTTCTTGGACCATAACTAATTCTAACTATTTCCTAGCAATTAGGAGTCTAACCACTCATGTGATAGCTCCTCTTCTATTTCCAAAAACACAAATAAGTAAAACAATTTAATTTTATTAACAAAAAAAATATTTACAAACTCATAAAATATTCACTTTTCACTTTTTATCTTTTTAGCCACATTTCAACTTACAAAATCATAAGTTTCTATAGAATTGATTTCACTAGGGGTACTTCATTTCCCCTCCCATTAAAAAATAACACCATCCTCGATGTTTTTACGCATTCATTTCATTTAAAATAACACAAGAAAATCCTTTTTCATTTATTCCTCCATCTTCCAGGTCTCTTACTCAAGCCCAAAGTGCTTCCATTACACGTAAACTTGGGTGATGGTTTGATTATGGATAATAGTTTCCCTTTGGTTCAAAATTTGTAGAGGCTCGACTTGGAACTCACCTTGCAGTTTGACTTGTACAACATTTTAGTAAATAACACCAGAAGGATCATGAATAGACATTTTAAAAATAAACACATGAAATACATTATCAACCTTAATATGGGTTACCAATGGTAGCTAGTATGCCACTAACCCTACCCTGGTTGTTATTTCAATTGGTCCACGAAATCATGAGGCTAATTTAGCATAGTTCCCCAATTTTAGGGTACTCTTTTTCGGTTGACGTTTAATATATACATGTTCCCCCACATGGAATTCTTTATATGTCCTCTTCAAGTATGCATAACTCTTCTATCTATCCTAAGATGATTTTAGGTTCTACTTTATTTTCTTCATCATTTATACAAAATATATGGTCCTAACACAACCTTACCTTCAGGTTCACTCCAACTCAAGGGAGTATGGAACATTCACCCATATATAACTTCTAAAGGACTCATCTTGGTCTATTCTTGATAACTATTTTTATAGGCAAAATAAACTAAATGTAGGTAACCCTCCCATTTACTAACATGATTATTTACATACATGCATAGCATGTCCTTAAGGATTTGATTAGTCCTTTCAATTTTCCCATATGTATGTGGGTGATACATAGTGCTTCAGTTCATACGCATGCCCATTCCTATAAACAATTCCTTCCAAAAATTGGAAATGAATTTCACAACCCTCGTAGATATGATAGTTCATGGTATCCCATGTAGTCAAAAATTTTCCTTTACGATAATATCTACTACTTGCAAAAATTTATAAGTAGATTGAAAAAGAATAAAATGTCTAGCTTTTAATAGTTTATCTACCACAACCATAATAAAGTGATTCTTATTCTAGGTTAGACAATGATAAAATCTAATGAAATTAAGTTGCTCTTTCATTCTAGTATAGGTAGAGAGCTCAACCATCCTAGGGGATATTGAGGTTCTACCTTTACCTCTTGAAATCCTTGGAATTTTTCCATATACATTTCCACTTATTTTTTCACATTGGGCTAAAAGAATTATTTTGAGTGTTGATATGATTTTCTGATAACTAGGGTGAGTTGAGAAGGGCCTATATGGTGCTCATCTAGTATTATTTGTTTAACTCAGGCCACATCCAAAACATAGATTTTCTTAGTAAATGTTAGCAAACTATTTTCAGTAATTTCATATTCTAGTTGTTCTTTATGATCAGCTTTACTTTTCACCTTTTCCCAGATCTGATTATAAGTTTTATCTTCTAAATTTGTTGTCTTTATTTGTTCAATAAGATTAGTTTCAACACTACTTATTGTTACTTCACAAATCTACTTCAAAATTGCACTTAATGTATCGACCACTTTATTTAATTCTCTTAATGTGCTTGATGTCAATGTCATATTTACTTGAGAAATCTATCCACTTGAATAGCCTAGAATTCATGTCAGGTCGATTAAAAAAATATTTTGAACTCAAATGATCAGTGATTATGGTAAACTTCTTAACAATTAAGTAGTGACTCCACAACTTAAATGCATGAATAAATGTAGTTGATTCCAATTCATAAACTACATAAATTCTTTAATGGTCCTTTAATTTTTGAGATTCTTAAGCTACCATATAATTTTCCTATAATAGTAACCCTCGCAAGCCTTCCAAACAAGAATCAATACATACTATAAAATCTTTGTCAGGATGTGTTATTTTCAGCATAAGTGTAATAGTGAGAAGACATTTCAACTATTCATAACTCTCTTGACACAATCCCTAAAATTTAACTACCTTCTTTTGCAGAGAGGTTATAGGGTAAGATAATTTGGAGAAACCCTTTATAAATTTCTGATAGTACACCCTTAGGACTTGGCCAGTTAAGACTATCTTTTACCTATTCAAGATCTACAACTATTCCATCCTCAAATATTGCATGTCCTAAATATTGTATTTTATCTTGATAAAATTCATGCTTGTTGAACTTAGCATATCAAGCATGTTCTCGTAGAGTCTACAACATTATTTCTAAATGTTTTTTATGCTTGTCTGGTGTCTTTGAATTAATAAGAATATCACTGATAAATATTAACATAAATTTATCTACAATCTTAATAAAAGTGTTATTCATGAAACACATAAACGTAGATGATGCATTTCTAAGTCAAAATGGAAGTATTATAAATTCATAGTGCCCATATTGGTTTTATAAAATAGATTATGAATATATTCCTATTTAATACTTAATTGATGGTTTCTAGATCTTAGGTATATTTTATAAAAATAGTTCCTCCCCTTGTTGGATTGTAGTGTTGCCATTAATGTCAACAAGGTCATGGTGCTTCTTGTCATATGTCTTATGTCAACCTGATGATGTTTGTAGTCCTCCTCTTGATGTGTGATGAGTGTTCAACTTTTGCAGTGATCAACTTATTGGTCTTGTTGGTTGACATTGATATCAACATGGTTATGACATGAGCTAGTGCAGGAACTAGAGGATGAGTAGAGATGGTTGCAGGGCATGTCATGTTGGTTTTTTATAGGATGATGATGTTGCTAGAGGTGTTAGATATGTTTCTACATGTGTTGGAATTGTTTGGGCGGGTTTTTGCTAAAGGAACTACATGTGTCAGTGTTGTTGAGGAGTTTAGGAGACTAGGGCTTGCATGTCACTGACCTATTATAGAGGTTCTTGTTATGTGTCATTGGTTTCATATCATGTCATAGGTGTTTGGAGGTGTGTTTAGGTGTTTATGAAGGTGTACAAGAAGTTTGGAAGAGTTTTAAGCTAAGGTGAGTGAGTTTTCTCTATTCTTTGCCCCGATTTTATGGAGTCAGTTTCATGTGTGTGGCTGAAAAGTTGCAGGAGAAATTTGGAAGGCTTGTACATGCAGTTGTAGCTAAAATATAGTAGGTTTGTGGGTGAAATTGAGGCCTAAAGTGAGTTTTTTAGTTTCTCCCCATTCCATTACACACATTAGGTGTATCATGTGCTTTTTTGACTTGTCTTGTTCAAAACATTTCATTTAAAGGTTGGAAAAGGTCAGGAGATTCTAGAAAGTGGTTAAAATTGAGAAAATGCATCATTAAGTGGAGTGAGTGGCTTGATCAAGTAAAAGAGTTGAATCTAAATAAAATCAAGCTTATGAATATATTTTGTGGAACTTAGAAGTTCTTGGTAATTATTGATTTGAGCACCTTCGTTCATCTATATATTGGAGAGAGTTCAAAGATATTTTGGTTAGATGCATTATGAGTTGAGTGAGTGTGAGAGAGGAGGATTGTCTGCAAGTTGTGTGAGGGTTGTTATGCAGATTTTCTGAAGCATTTTGTCGTTGTAGTAGTAGGTAGTAGGAGTATGTTTCAAGCACAGTTTTTGTGTAGTGAAAAAGAATATCAAGTAGAGTGATTACAAATTTATTTCATGTTTGGTAGGAACTGGTTTATTCTCCATTTTGTTGGTTATGTTCAATATTTGTCTGTGAGAAGTATTTCTAGTATAGAGATGGTTTTAGTTGATTCCTTTATCAGATCATTTTATGTAGCATTTGTATTGATTCATTTTATTACGGAGTTTTAATTTGTTCCTTCAAGAGACTGTTGTTTGGTGTTCATGTTGAGAAATTCTTGGTTCTAGTCTGAAAATGTATGAAACGTGAACCACATAGAGGAGAGGCGCTGGAGGACTTTGGAAAAATCAATATAGGGAGCAGTTTCCTCCATCCAATGGTATTTGGATAGTTTGGAAGAAACTGAGTGAGGCTCGTTGGTCATGGTGGCTTTAGTTGATATGAATCTATAGATTTTTATGATAGTTCAGGAGTAATCAAGTGAGGATCGTTGGTCGTGGTGGCCTCCAACAGATGGTTTTCAGTAGATCATTTTGAGAAAGAGATCTCCATTTGATATTATCCAACTGAATGTCTATGTAAAGAATTTGATTGGCATAATAAAATATTTGGGTAGCACGACATCAACAAGGGTGTTTTTTTTCCCGAAGGAGGGTTTTTTGCCAGAAATACTTGTGTCGTTTATGTTGAATGTTTTAATGATTTTCGGTTTATGTTTGATGCTCTCATCTCTCTTTACATGTTTATGTTATGCATCAATTATGAATAATTAATTTGGAAAGAATTTTATAAGTTTGATCACTATTTATTTACTTCCACCAGTAGTAATCGATTTTCTAGAATTGGTATCAAAGTCGGGGCTCTCGATTGAAACTTGATTATTGGAGAGTGAATATGAGGAGTATTGGCATAAATTGTGCAAATTTTTCAAAACCAGATTGGGAAGGAGTCCTAATTTTTCATGGAGGTAAATTTGCAACTTGGAGAATGAAATTGGATTCATATTTCCTATCTATTTATGAAAATATTTTGCTATTAGTATAACATGTATTTATGGATGAATTTAATGATAAATCTAAAGAGATTATTATCCATGGAATTCAATATTTGATAATATATTTGTGAAGCACTGTGAGACTAGAAAATAAATTTTGCACAAGTTGTAAAATTTGTCTTATGGAGGAAAAATGTAGATTTCATAAATGGAGAAAAATGCAAAGGATTCTACTCTTATTGCACTTACAAATCTAACCTCCGCACTGTTTGTTGTCAATACTAACAAACTCCACCTTAACAACAATATCCTAATCTAAGCCAAGAGAAGCTAAACACCACTGCAACTTCTCTACTATTACAGAAATCTAAATTCAAGGATTTCAGACTTGGAAGAGATTTACGCTTCATCAATATCTGAAGACCTTTCTCGCTCATATGACCCAATTGTTGATGCCATAGACGAGTGCCTTCTTCTTCCTTTTCTGACGCAACTGCTGCTTCACCGATCTGAGTACTTCCTTTCAACCTATAAAGATTTCCGACCTTTTCTGCCTTCATAACCACAAGTGCTCCTTTGAAGACTTTCAAGATGCCATCCTGACCTGTAAACTTATATCCATCTGAATTCCAAAACTCCCAAAGAAATCAAATTTTTCTTTAAATCAGGTACATGTCTAACACTAGTTAATGTTCTAACTGTGTTATCATACATCTTAATCCTTATATCTCCTATCCCAACAGTCTGACATGACATATTGTTACCCATAAACACAAAACTACCGTTTACATTTTCATATGAGGTAAACCAGTTTCTATGTGGGCACATGTGATGTGAAGCACCAGAGTCTAACAGCCAGCTATCTAAACCCTCAGAGATATTACATTCAGGTGAAGTTTCATTTATCATACACAATTCTTCAGCAGATAAAACTTCGTCTATCATACCTGAATCGACCTGATTCGCTTCATTCTTCAAGTTTTCAGATTCCTTTCGTTTCCAACAGTCCTTCTTCAAGTGTCCAACTTTATTACAGTTCCAACATTTCGCCTTACACTTCTTTCCTTTCGATTTTGATTTGGAAGTTCCCCTTGATTTTTCTCCTCTTTCCTTTGAGCGTCCTCTAGTGACCATGGCTTCTAATGCAGTTGTTTCAATGCTGGATTTCCTTCGTACTTCTTCAGACAGAAGCACTCCCACGACTGATTCAAACTTCAAAGAATCAACAGAGCTGAAACTGATTGAAGTTACGAAGTGATCCCATGATTCAAGCAGAGAACACAACAAGGTTATGGCTTTATCTTCTTCCTGTATTTTGACTTCCATATCTGTTAATTGACATATTAGTGTATTAAAAACATTCAAATGTTCTGCAACGTTTGAACCCTCTTTCATTCGAAGACTGTATAACTGTCTTTTCAAATAAATTCTGTTGGTCAATGATTTTTTCATATAGAGATTTTCAAGTTTCTCCCACAATCCTGACGCTGTAGTCTCTTCATCTGCTAGACATAGCCAGATGGTATTGAGAGCTGGGGCATCCAAGTCCTCCCAGTTTGAAGAGGTCATGGTTGCAGGTTTCTTAGTCACCCCATCCAATGCCTTGTGCAACCCTTGTTGCACAAGCAGATCCTTAACTTTCAGTTTCCAAAGAGCAAAATTGCTCTTTCCGGTGAATTTCTCCACCTCGAATTTCACATTCGACATCTTGGCCATGTTTTCTTTCCTAGGGTTTCAAACTTTCTAGGGTTTTATATTCCTTTAAAAAAAAAAAAAACTCCTTATTTCTCCAAATAGAAAAACCCTGAAAATTTTTTCCTTTTTCCCAAAAAAATAAATGTCTTCATTTTCCTTTATTCTCAATTTAAAGAACTTCACTTTCATAGCGAAAAAAAAAAATTCTGCCTCACTGCTTTCTGGAAAAAATTTATGAGGCAAAACAGCTTTAAAATTTTATGAGACAAAAATTTCTTGAAAAAAATACCCGGATTTTAACAGCAACTTCGGCTCCTTCACGCAGCAAAGAAAAATGCCTTAGGCAGATCAATCATTAAATTTCACTGCAGGTTCTCATTCATTCGCCCTTTTTTAAAATACGCAGCAATCTGGCTCTGTGTTCCTTGCTGAACTGCAACGTAATAGGCAACAATCTGGCTCTGTGTTCCTTGGTGAACTGCAACGTCTTCACACAGCCACGCAGCAATCTGGCTCTGCATTCCTTGCTGAACTGCAACGCACAGCAACTCCACTACGTAGGCTCTAAACACACACAGAAAACGCACAGCACTCCACGGATTTCTAGACACAGCTTTCACTCACAGCTTCAGGGTTTATGCTCACTTCATTACACAGAGTTTCAGCACTTCTGGACTCACGGCTCTTTAGGCCAGTAGGCAGATAACTTCAACGCACAGCCGGTCTTGGACTCACGCCTTCGCACAGCACCTCTCATGCCTTCGCACAGCCTTATTTCCTTCAACGCCTTCACTTCTGGAGTCACGGCTCTTGCCTTCGCACAACGCCTTCACGCTCCTTCACCTCACAGCCAGTCACGCAGGCTCTGATACCAATATGTCATGTCAGACTGTTGGGATAGGAGATATAAGGATTAAGATGTATGATAACACAGTTAGAACATTAACTAGTGTTAGACATGTACCTGATTTAAAGAAAAATTTGATTTCTTTGGGAGTTTTGGATTCAGATGGATATAAGTTTACAGGTCAGGATGGCGTCTTGAAAGTATTCAAAGGAGCACTTGTTGTTATGAAGGCAGAAAAGGTCAGAAATCTTTACAGGTTGAAAGGAAGTACTCAGATCGGTGAAGCAGCGGTTGCGTCAGAAAAGGAAGAAGCAGGCACTCGTCTATGGCATCAACGATTGGGTCATACGAGCGAGAAAGGTCTTCAGATATTGATGAAGCGTAAATCTCTTCCAGGTCTGAAATCCTTGAATTTAGATTTCTGTAAACATTGTGTGTATGGCAAACAGTGTAAACAGAGGTTTAAAGTTGGAAATCATAATATTAAAGATGTTTTAGACTACATTCATTCTGATCTGTGGGGGCCTTCCCCTGTTATGTCATATGGATGTGCATTGTATTTTTTAACATTTATTGATGATTACTCCCAGAAAGTTTGGATCTATATGCTGAAAAGGAAAGCTGATGTATTAAATGTCTTTAAACAATTTAAAGTAATGGTAGAGAAAATAACAGGCAAATCTATTAAATACTTAAGAACTGACAATGGTGGTGAGTTCACGTCAGGTGAATTTGAACAATACTGTAAGGATGAGGGAATTGTTAGACATAAAACTGCTGTTTATACTCCTCAGCAAAATGGCGTTGTTGAGCGTATGAATCGGACTCTTATGGAAAGAGCCAGAAGCATGATTAGCAATGCTAACTTGCAAAAGGAATTGTGGGCAGAGGCAATATCTACTGCTTGTTATTTAGTTAACAGATCACCTTCAGTAGCAATTGACTGTAAAATTCCTGAAGAGGTTTGGACGGGTCAGTCTTGTGACTATTCACATTTGAGAATATTTGGCTGTGATACTTATTCTCTCATTCTGAAAAATCAGCGGTCAAAACTAAATCCAAAGTCAAAATGTTATGCCTTTGTTGGGTATGACTATGCAGTGAAAGGATATAGGTTGTGGGATCCTACATTGCGGAAAATTGTCGTTAGTAGAGATGTAACATTTGATGAATCCTCTCTTTTAAAATCAACTGTTGAAAGAATTGAAGAGGAACAGGTGTCGCAAAATCAACGAGTTCAGTTGGAGGCTAGACCTTTCGGTGACAGCCGAAAGGAAGGAGAAACCTCTGGAGAAAAAGGTGTTGAAGACACAAAGGAAGCCGTTGAAGCTTCTGAAGCAGTGCAAGTTTCTGAACCAGTTCAGCAACCCGTTTCTCTAAGAAGGTCTACAAGGGAAAGGAAAATTCCAAAAAGGTATGAAGATTTTGCTTCGTCTTTTGCTTTGATTACTGAAGATGGGGAACCTTCTTGTTATCAGGAAGCAGTAGATGATACAGATAGCGAAAAATGGAAAGTGGCTATGGAAGAAGAAATGGACTCCTTAGCCAAAAACAATACCTGGGAGCTTGTAGAGCTTCCTGAAGGGAGAAGTGTTGTTGGATGCAAATGGGTCTTCAAGCTGAAACGGAAAGTTGATGGAAGTATCGAAAGGTATAAGGCGAGACTGGTAGCAAAAGAATATTCTCAGGTTGAAGGTATAGACTTTCATGAGATTTTTTCTCCAGTTGTAAAACTTGTTTCTATTCGTACTGTGTTGGCACTAACTGCGTTGCTTAATCTTGAGTTAGAATAGTTAGATGTTAAAACAGATTTTCTACATGGTGATTTGAACGAAGAGATATATATGGTGTTGAAAAATTAATTCCAACTGTGCATCAGCAAAGGAGTGGAGCAATGATGAACACTCCAGCGATAAGAGATCGCCGATATCGGATCGGCGAAATAGCAGCTAAAGTTTTATTATTACCGATGGGCCGGACCCGACGATGGAATTAATTCCTTGTGATAAATTATCGGGTCCACAAATATTTCGGTATCGGGAAAACCAAGTGGGCAGTTCTTTTTTATGGGATGAAGTCCCGACCCGATATCCTGGACCCGATGGGTAATCAACATTTTGCTTCATATTATTTCGGGTCCACAAGTGGCTCGTTTTATATATATTTTCAAGCATATATTATAATATATATGTCGGAGGTATCGGGCCATGTGTGATCGGGATTTCGGTATCGGGGGAAACCATCGGTGCACATTGTTGTGTCATGGGATGAAGTCCCGACCCGATAGAGCTCCAAAAGCATATTGTATAATGTTGATGTGAAGGCCTGGAAAATGATTTTGACGTGAAGTGAAAGGTTTCCTACCGACGTTTATCTCAGTAAACAGTAAATGCTATTTACTGTGGTTGGTAAGCTTTTTGGTGAAGTTTTTAATTTTGTTCCAGCGGGAGTATGGGCATGGATAAAAGCTAGTAAGACCATTAAATTTTCTACTGTCTTCTTTTACGGCAGTATGGAGATGCTAGTACTTTTCCCCGTTGTTATATATAAAAAAAAATGTAATGGTTTTGTGTTAACAACGTAATAGAGAAATATGCACAGCAGTGCGAAGCATAAGTGAGAGCAATGGAGAAATAAGCACAGCAGTGTGAAGCAAAGAGAGAAGGGAACGCACAGGAGTGTGCATGAATATTTTTGTGGGTTGAAATGTTTAATGAGAAAATGGTAAAACACAGCAGCAGCGTAAAAACCTTTTCTTGGGTAATGTAAGAAATGAAAAGCATGCACAGCAGTGCAGGAGAAGAAGGAGGAGAAGTGAATGCAGAAAACCAGGGGCAGTTTTGTGTAAAACCATGAATTGTTTCACACAGCAGTGAAAAGGTAAATCTGTAAATCCCTGTAATCTTTGTTTTTCACACAACAGTGAATGTAAATGAAATTTTTGCACACAGTGGTGTAAAATTTCAAAGGAGACAGAGTAATTTCTTTGTAATGTTTTGGTGAATCCCTCTGAGTGAAAGAGGATGAATATGTCTCAGTAAATTCTCAGGTGAAAACAGAGTTATGGTTGAATGTTGTTTTTGGTAAATCCCTCTCACCAAAAAGAGGATGAATATGTATTAGTATTTTTATTTTAATGAATGGAAATCTTTTATGGTGGTGAAATACTCTATTCTCAGCTATTTTTTTAAAAAGGGTCCTCTGTGTAAAAAGATCCTGGAGCAAAGGTAACAGAGCATTGACTCTGTGTTCAGTTAATGTTTGGTTTTGGTATTTTCCCATTGTCAAAAAATACCCAACAGTGGTATCAGAGCTAGTCCAGGCTCTTTGATGGTGACAGAGTAGGTTCATGCTCTTTGAAGTGTCAAAGAAGCTGAAGGAAAGACCCTTGTTGCAGCAGCAATAAAGCTTCTCCAGCTGTGTGAAGTTTCAGCCAAAGGGATTCAGGTATTTCTCAATTTTTTGAGTTGCTGTTGAAGAAACAGCGAGTCATTTTAAAACACAGTCAGGGATTTTAAAAATAGTTAAGAATGGCAAGGTCAAAGAAGAAAGTGTCCAAATCCCCTAAGGTTGTGTCTCCCTCTTCTATTAAAATAGAAGACAGTCTACTTGAAAGCATTCTATTTGAAGCTTCAAAGTTTGATGGGAACTTTGATATATGGGAAATAAAAATAAGGGCTTTCTTAAAGTCTCAAGGGATTGAAATTTGGGAGTCAGTGATTGATGATAGCAAAATGGATGGAGAATCCAAGGAGTACAATGCAAAAGTAGCAAAGACAATCTTGGATGGGCTGCCTGATTCTGTAAAGAAGAATCTAGGAGAATATTCATCAGCAAAGGATATATGGGACAGACTGCATGGGCTTCATGCAAAGGGAGCATTGACCATGACCATGAATCAAGAAGAAAATTCTGAACCCATCATGGAAGCTGAAAATGAGAAGGTTGACCTCATCAAGCTTCAAATGCAAGAAAGGGATGAAGAGCTTGCCAAGCTTAAGAAGGAACTTGATGAAAGCAAAAGGAAGCATCATGAAGAAGTCATATCCATGACAAATCAGTTGAATAAAGCAAAGAAGCAGGAAGATGTCTTGTCAAGTCAACTTGAACAAAGGCACAAGAGAGTGAACAAACTTGTAGAAGAGATTGGACAGTACAAGGTAGAGGTATCCTCCCTTAAGTCTGAGCTACAAGAAGCCAAGAAGAAGGCACAAGAAGCTGAAAAGAAAATGGAGAGCAGTCAAGCGAAGAATGAAGAAATCTCCAAAATGAAGTCAGACATCATCTCCCTTAAAATAGTAGCAGCTGAAGCTACTCGTAGCAAGGAAGAAACTGAGGAACATCTTGCAGAGAAGAATGCTGAGTGTGAAAGATTGGAAGAAGAGATTGTCCTCCTCAGGAAGAAGGTTGAAGGGATGAACAAGATCATGAAGAGCTCTCAAGCTTTGGATGACATGCTCAGTTATCACAGATCTCCATCTGATAAATCAGGACTTGGGTATGTAGGTGAATCCTCAAACAAGGATGAAAATGCTTTAAGAAAAGGAGATGTGAAGAAGCCAAAAAGAAATGGTGATGCTCCTAGTGCCAGCAAAGGCAAGGAGAAAAATGAAGGCTGCCATAGAAGAAATCCTGCTCCAAGTAGAAAATCAGCTCCAAGAAGAAATGTAGCTGATGGCAAAGAGGCAAGAGGCAATGGTGATCAGCAAAGGATCTCAAGGCAGCAAGGCTTCAGAAGTACATCATGGAAACCTCCATCTCTCAGGTACCAAAGTTCATTTTTTGGTTATTGTTATTCTTGTTCAAACTTTGGTCATATGGCAAAAGATTGTAGAACATTTCATGGAGATAGATGTTGTGGTCCCCGACAGTCTCCAAGAAATAATTTTATAAGAAGAAATCATGAATTTTTATTCATGAAAAATGTTGAATGTTTTAAGTGTCATAACATTGGGCATATGGCACGAAATTGTAACTCGACATGGGCTCTTACACAAGCTAGACCCATGCAAAAGAAGAAAGTTACACAAGTATGGAGAAGGAAGGAAAGGCAATCTGAAAATCCCTTGAACTCCCCAGTGGATTTAAATTTGTTTTGAAAAGAGTCTGCCAAAAGAAGACAAGCACACATTAAAGGGGAGCTTGTAATTTTTTGTTGCTGAACTGTCTTAACAGTCACTCTTTGATGAAGACCTTTTATAAAAGAAAAATGTGAAGTTAAATCTGCCATAAAAGCAGAGAAGAAAAAGGGGCAGCGCTCAAATGTGAAGTGTAACAACGCAATAAGAAAAGTGTGCAAAGCATGGAAACCCTCATAGCAGTGGGAAGATAGAATATAAAACAACAGTTTTTGAATTTTTGTTATGGAGCACATGCATTGAAATGCATAGCAATGGAAGGTAGTTTCCTTTTATGTAATGTGAGAGAACATACTCACAGCAGAGTGAGTACAATACACAGCTGTAAAAAAAATTGTAATGTTTTTTCTTCATATGCAATGCAGCATGCAAAGAAATGCATAAAGAGAAACAGGGACAGCATTTTTTTTAATGCACATGGGTGAATGATAATGTGTGACAACAGAAAAATGAAAGGAACTGCACAGCAGTGCATTGAGTAAAAAAATGAATGAAGACTAAGATTGTGTGAAGCAAGGTGTAAAAAGAAAAGGCAGTAGCCTGTGTTAATTTTGTTGTGTGGAGAATGCAGGGCAAAACAGCGTGAGGATGATTTCTCTCTATGTGCAAGTAATGGAGAGTAAAGAGTTAGTGTATGGGCACACAGCAGTATGATGAAACAAAAGACAGCCACAGTGCAAATTGCAAAGGCAACGCATCAGCAAATAAAAACCCAGGGATGACAGAGTCCATGGTTATGGGTATGGACAGCAGTGCATAAAAAAAATGCAGCAGCGTGATGGCAAGAAGGAGAAGCACAGTAGTGCGAAGAAAATGAAACCAGAACTAAGAGAGAGTGAAGAAATGTGTTTTTACACATCAATGCAAATAAGAAAATGCAGCAGCATGAAGTTTTTGTTGAAGAAATGAAAGGTAATGGATAGCAGCAGATGTAAAAGAAATTTTTCCTTTACAGCAGTAAATGTAAGTATAGTGTATGTGTTGATTCATTGAATTGAAATGCAACATATGCATTAGCAGTGAATATAAGAAATGTTTACACATAGCAGTGTAAATTTGTAAGGTGGGATAGAGTAATTGTTCCAGAAAAGACAAAGTATTATGTCTTTGAAGAATGCACAACAATGCAGAGTTTGCAAAGAAATGTAAATGAAAGTGCAGCAACACAACAGCAAGTGTAGACACAGCAGTGTGGGGTAGATGCAGCAAAGAAGATGGCACAACAGTGCAGCAGAGAATATGCAGCAGCATAAAAGAACAATGTAATGAGTATGCACAACAGTGCAATGAATGTTTTGTTTTGAAACTGCATCTAAAGTAGTGTTTGGAAGTAATCCCTCCGTGAGAAAAAGTGAAGTCCTTAGTGAATCCCTCTGTTAAAGAGGAAGGTGCTTTTCAGCACAGTGTCATGGTAAATCCCTCTATCAAGGGGAAGATGCTTTTTAGCATACACATGGTAAATCCCTCTATCAAGAGGATGATGCTTTTTCAGCATAGTCATAGGTGAATCCCTTTGTCAAGAGGAAGGTGTTCTTCAGCACATTGTTATGGTGAATCCCTCTGTCATGAGGAAGGTGCTCTTAAGCACAGTTTCAGGTTAATCCCTCTATTAAGAGGAAGACTATTTTGTTGTTTGTGGAACTGCATCTGAAGCAGTGTTAGTGAATCCCTCTGTTAAGAGGAAGACTCTTTTGTAACAGCAGCATGTCAAGGAGTTAAGAAAGTGTCTGGGTATGACTGAATGCCCAGCAGTTGAAATTAAAGGGGAGTGTTGGAATATTAATTCCAACTGCCGTGCAGGGAACAGCGACGGCAGCCTGTCAACTTCCGAATCCACCATCATGTAGCAGGAAAACAGCCCCCGAAACCACCATTGCAATACCACAAACCGCGCGCGGGAAACCACAGCTGCAAACCAGAGTTTTCCGGCCGCCTGAAACCTATCGCACCAGCTTTTTGGCGATGGAATATCCCGGTGATCGGCTTCGATAAAACCTGAACCAGACGCGTGGAGGTGGGGTGACATCACCCTCTGACATTTATCGGATGATAAATGTCGGTCAGAAAAGTCCTCCCGATATTGCCAGCAGTCGTCCGATCGTTGAGGGCAAGATCAACGGTTGTTAATTCATGAGAGTGAGGGCGCATGTTTTTCTTTGGAGGACCTCTATATCGCTGAAAATGGCCGTATGATTGAGTACAAGTCTGCGCCATAACTTACGTGAAGTAAAAGTTTTTGTTTGACCTCTGTATGACTGAATGTATGCAAGGCAGACTGAATTAATTGACCGCCATGCTAAAGTAATTAAAGAATTTAATTGAAATGTACTGGGTCAATAAATGTAGGTGAAGTTTTAATTCACAGGAGTAATTTTTCTTCTCGAAGTGATATGTAATGTAGTTTTTTTTTGTTAAAAAGCAAAATGCGTAATACGCACAATAGTGGAAACAAAAAAAAGGAGGGAAATACACAGACCATGTAATATGTAACGCGCAGCAGAGCGTGAATGTTTTTTTTGTTGAGAATATGCAATGAAACACATAGCAGTGTGTAGAAGGAAAAGAACAAGGGCAGCGTGAAAGAGGATGTATGCACAGCAGTGCATAAGATATGCATCATGTTTATTATTCCATTGACTTGTGTGAAGAAATGGTGAAACGCACAGTTGGTGCAAAATGGGAATGTGCAGGAGAAAAGGCCGAGAGGTGAAAGAAGAAGACCAGGGGAGGTTATGTATGTAAAACCATGAATTGTTTCACACAACAGTGAAAAGGTAAAACTGTAAATTCCTGTAATTTTTGTTTTTCACACAGCAGTGAATGTAAATGAAATATTTACACACAGTGGTGTAAAATTTCAAAGAAGGCAGAGTAATTTTTGTTAAAATGTTTTGGTGAATCCCTCTGAGCGAAAGAGGATAAATATGTATTAGTAATTTTGTTTTAATGAATAGAAATCATTTTATGGTGGAGGAATACTCTGTTCAGTAATTTTTTTTAAAAGCTTCCCTGTGCACAAATGATCCTGGAGTAGAGAAATAAAACAGAGCATTGACTATGTGTTCAGTTAATGTTTAGCTTTGGTATTTTCCCATTGCAAAAATACCCAATTAATTTGGGGAAAAACAAACCTTACCTGTTAAGCCCTGGAGAAAGAATTTGGGGTTATCTGCGCCTTTCAGAACAACAATACGAAGAAAGAACCAGCTATGTTTAAACGCCAACAATGAAAAAATATTTGATAGGAAAGTAAAACAATCATAATTGTATGACTTTCGAAGGAAGGGGATAGACCAGCCAAATTGCAAAATTGAACCCGAATGAAATTACCAATGAGAGTTAGCATCGAATAATTATTTCAAAGGGTTTCTGAAGCAGGTCATCCGCTTCCTATCAAACCTCCTACATAATCAATAGACCCATTAAATATTTGAAACCTTTAGACTGAGGCACGATGTTCCTGTCAAAAAAGAAACAACAACGTATCATGAAAATGGTTGACAAAGTCACAAGTAAATATCTGGAGTAAGTGGAACCCGAACTAATAAATGAAACACCATTACGGGATGAAGTTCCAAAGCCGTCCAACCAAAGTCTAGAGAGCCAACAACTCGTGAAAGGAAGTAACCCAGAACAGAGAAAAAGAATAGTCTGTTAAAAGAATCTAAAATTTCTCCGCGTTGTGCCATATAAGCAGAGCGCCATGATTAAGTCGAGTAAAGACATGAAATGTGACTGAAGGGTTGAAAGACGGTGGGAGTGAAGTTCGTTTGCCTCCATAAACCTTGGAATTTATCTGGAAGCCATGCGCCAATAGATGACTCCAGAATAGGGTTGTAGAGACCCCAGGAAAACAAGGTGGCAAAGAAATAAGAATAATGACGGAGGACCTACTGAATTGAATGATTAGGGTTATCATAACAGATCTCAACCCTTGAGTTACCCAATTCCATCGATACCATTTAAAATGAGCCAAGTGTTCACATGCGCTCACGTGAAGGTCGTAAATGTGACCATTGCTAAATGAAATCCTCAAAGCCCAATGGAGACTGCAACAAGCAACATTAAAGGAAAAGCACAAAAATCATATAAACTCATAAGCTGAATGGTTAAGGCAAGTCTAGAGTTTTTAGGAGAGGCCTTGTATTAGTCAGGAATATTAGCATAACATGTATAGAGATGTACACAAACACATGGAAAAGTGCAACTTTTAAATATCTAAACCAAATATCATGGCTATATTTCCATTGCAATAATAACTCCATATGACAATATTTTAAAGAGTATTCCAATGTTGCTTTGGGTTAGATAGAATTAAACATAAGGTGAAACGGTAAGGGTTGGATACATTATAATTACTAAGTCATTACCACACGTAACTAGAATCATCTTACCAAGGAGATATACTCTTTAAATTTTGAAAAAGTAATATATCTAAGGGTTGAAGGTTAAATCAATATTTACCGTATTATCAAAACTATATTGAAGGAGAAATTTTCGGATAATAGATATTTTATAGTGATGCAAACTGATGAGAATATATATATATATATATATAAATTTTTGATATTGTTTGCTTGATTCTGTGAGAGATGTTATAGGTGGTATCAAATATGTAGGTTCAACTTTCAGACTTAATGGGCTCTCATGTAAAACTAAGTATGATTACATATCATTGGTGTTATGCTATCGTAGCCTCATCTACAGGGTTTGGTATGAGAATATGATGGTGTATACAAAGACAGATGTTTTTTGGATCTGTGTATATTTATAGTAGTAGCTAGAGAAATATAGTTGTTGCTCAAAGTTTTTGGGGTTTTGGAATATTATCATTTGTTGGGGAATAGGTTTTTCAGCCGTTCTATGTATTATGTCATTGCTTCCAGGAGCTAAGGAAGTATTCTTCGATCAACCTATGGATATCAGGGAAAATATCGTCTTGGCTAGTAAAGTTACAACAAAGAATAGATTAATAATTCATAGTTCATGATTTTATTAGTTTACAAAAGACCCAGAAACAAAAAAAAAAAAAAAAAAAAAAAAAAATTGCTATAATGATGCAAACCTAGGAGAAAAAAGAATATCTCTTGCTAATTTGTTTGATTTGTTTGCTTGATTTTGTTAAATATATGACAAAAATATAACAACTTTTAAGATGAATTTAAAACTTTGATTTGTCACTACTATTAAAAATAATTTAATTTCTTAATATTTACTTTAAAAATGTCTTTAATTAATTATGTACCATACACATAATTTTAATATCTACATATTCACCTATAAAAAAAATATTAGCTAATAAAATTTCATAAATTTATTTCTCTCCATTAATTATACTTTTTTATTACTTACAAAATTGTATTTTATTACTGTTTACAAATTTCATATTTACTTAATCTTCCCATCTTAAATCTATATCTAGAAATTTATCTCATATATAACTAAGTAAATGCTAATTATAAAACCCTTTTCTACTAGTACTAGTAGAATAACTAACCTTCAAGATTCCATCGATATATCTTTTTTGAAAAATGTTGTGAGAAATGTTAGTGGTGTAAGTCTTGCCTATTTTTATTATAAATAATTTTACATTTTGTAATATATTTTATTTATTGATAACAAAAAAATTAATATTAATATTTAAAATCATACACTCTCTCAAAAGTGTTTTCATATTTTATATATTTTCCATATTCAAAATGTAAAACGCATTTGAATATCTTACCTACGGAATAAGTTTCATTAAAACATGACAAAGGAATCAAAAGCTACACTTGGTATAATATATATAAATAAGTTACTCATAAAAGCTACACTCGGTACTATATGAGCAAATAGGTTTACTCGTAATCGGCCAAGTAGTCGAATAGTTTAAAATCACTATATTAATTCACTTAAATATTAATATTTAATGAAAATGCAAGATAATTTATAAATTGTCAAACACGTATTTCGTGCATCAGTAGATAATGTGATATAATTAGCCATGGTATTAACGATTGCAAAGGAAAAGTCCTAAGTCAATAATATATAATACTAATTAATGTTTTTTTTTACTACTATGGAATAATACAAAAACATCAATAAAAAGTAAGGACCATGCTACAATGAAACACTGTAATAATGTTTTTATGAACTTTACAAATCATAAAGCCTATGTTGAAGTTAAAGACGCATGAATATTTTTTCTCTTTAAAATATGTTGTTTTATGTTATCTTTTCTTTAGGTACTCTTCTTGTTGATCAAAGGAATCTTAAGACTGTATTATAACAAACCTAGCTTTTGTACAAATCCTACTTCCATATTAATAAGGATTTTATGTGGTTGTCATAAACAATTTTATGTTGATTTGATTTCATACTCACTAAGTATATTTTTTTCTTTGTGGGTACTTGACCTATTAAAGATTGTTAATCTACTAATTTTTCATTGTATTCTAGAGTGTCTTAAAAGGAAGTGATTTATATTTCAGTTAGATGAATTTGGTGAGCAAAACCGAATATCAAGAATAAATATAGCTTGAGTCATGTTTTTTCTTTGTGAGTTATTGACTTATTAAATATTGTTTAATTTACTAATTTTTCATTGTATTTCTCAGTGTCTTAAAAGAAATTGATTTATATTTTAGTAGTTGATATGAATTTGATCACTTGAGCAAAACTGAAAGTCAAGAATATAACTTGAGTCATGTTGTTTTTCTTTGTGAGTTCTTGACCTAATAAAAATTGTTTAATCTAGTAATTTTTCATTCTATTTTTGCTATATTTTATCAGTTGATATGAATTTGGTCGCTTGAGCAAAACCAAATATCAAGAATATAACTTGAGTCTAAGAAACACTCAAGAAAAGCTAGGCATAAAACTAAACAAATAAAATAACCAAAAATATACCTCAACTTTTATGAAAAGTTTAAGAAAACCTTTCTTGATTAAGCTTGCCTTATAGACATCAAAATGAACATAATCGCATGTAAAATTAATGGCATTAAAGAAGTAAATCTGAAATTGTAACATGTAAATGATTGTCTTTCTTGATGGTAGATAGTCAAAATGATATATATTTCTTTTCTCTAACATCATTCCTAGCTCTCACCATATTTTGCATGTTTGCTAGAGTTTGACTAGTTAAACTCCAATTATTTTGGAGTTGAGCCAGATTCGCTCTAAGTATATTATGATTACTCGCCCATTGTAACAAGGATTTTATAGAACTCAAAGTGCATTCCATAAATAAAATCTTCCAAATTCTAATGTGGATTTGTTCTTATGCCAAATTTCTATTTCACCATTATTATATTTTGTTATAATGCAAGCACTTTGTTATAATGCAAACACTTTAAACCATGCAATTTCCATGATTAGCTATAATTTACTAAAGTCATTTTTTCAAGCACTGCATACTCTAAAATAAATGGCATCAAGTCCCAAATTATGGTTGATTCTTTCAAATGATAAAATGGCATCAAGTCCCAAATTATGGTTGATTCTTCAATTGATAAAACATAATCTCTTTCCCCATGGCTGCAAGGTGCAAAGCCTACATAAGCTTGCATCGTTATGATATTAAACCTGATATAATTGGATAATAGTAAATTATGGTTGATCCTTCCATTGATAAAATATAAACGCTTTCACCATGGCTGCAAGGTGAAATGCCTACATAAGCTTGCATGTTTATGATAGTAAACTTGATATAATTGGATAATAGTTAGTCTGCCATTAGAGTTAAATAAGTTCAAAGCTACAACTTCACCTCTATCATACCTAATTTTTGGTTCATATATGTGCACAAGAGGGATTCCAGACTCTGGTCCTGGAAATCGAAGCTGCAATAAGGAAATGACAAGCCCATTAATTAAGTATCTAAGCCTTAAATGGTTTTATTGAGGCCCATAGATTAGATTTTCTAACAATTAAGTCTTATCATTCAGTGAATGCATTTCTGGTCATTGTGAAGGAATATACAAAAATGAATAATTTCTTTATCATATATATAAACCTCAAAATGAAAAACCTAACTTGTCTCTAATTTAGTTGAACCTTGAAGGGCTCAAGAAATTTTTGCGGAGGTGATTTTAATATGGTTTTATTAATATCTAAGCTTTAAATGGTTTTATTGAGGCCCATCATGTCCACATGATCAAGATGTTTTCAAAATATCTGTGGATCCCTTCTATTCCATTGTTCTTCTTGCGTTATCTCGCCATCGTTTGCAAAATAGTCATGCTTAAAAAGTTCGTTTTCAGATTGTTCTCCACTTCGCAAAAAATATGCTTCATTTTCCATCTCCTTCATTATTTCTAAATGACACTCGCCTGGCCATACTACAATTTCTCTCATTTCTCCGAAACCAAAAAGACCTGAAATCCTGTCTCCCTCTCTTCCGCCCAGAAGTCTAAATTCACCATTGGTTTCACGCCTTATGGAATTTTCCAAAACTAATTTCATTGTATAACATTCCCATCAAACTTTAATTCTTCTTTAGGTATTTTTGTCAAATGTTTATGCTTATTTAATAACTCGCAGGTTAAAAAAGGATGAATGCGAGCCCAACTACAAATGCTCTTAATGCACATTTCCATAACAAAATCCTCTTTTTCATATTTGGTTAGTTTTTGATGTATTCATTGCTACATTTGGGCAATGATGTTTCTTGCATCTGGGTAGTATTGTTGGTTGCATTTCTGCTGCATGCACAATAATTATTTGTCATATTTGTCAGGTGAAAAGAAAATTACAGGGTAATCATCAATAAAACCAAATTCATATGTTACCCAATTAAGTCAACAGAATATAGAATTGACTGAGCCACCCTACATAATAAATATCAAATATATTTCCAAGTATTTTAGTTTTTTGTTGTGTAATTAGGATTATGAAATTCTCTTGAAACCTTACCCATATAATAAATATCAAATATGTTCCAGGTGTTTTAATTTTTTGTTGTGTTATGAGTATGAAAGTATCTTGAAAGCTTACCTAGAGCCAAACTCTGTTCGGCCCTGCTGATGGGCCACGTTAACATAGTCATAACTCATATTCTCTGAATATGAGTCAAGCTCACAGATAGTCAAATTCACCAACATGAGGGATTCTTTGTCGTTGGACGAAAGGATCTCATATGATAGTTTGACTACTTGATAATTTGACTTTAAACTATATTTATATTTTATTATTGATACCAGAATAAAATAAGATGCTTTATTTCTAACTGGCTAATAAATTCTTTATGTATTATAGACTCGTCATGAAAATTCGGAAAAAAAAAATTAAAATAGTTACTACATGAGAGTGAGACCAATGTCTGGAAATATTTACAATGGCATGTGTGATTGTGACACGTTAGTAGTTACTGCATTGTATTATGTGAGAGTGAAATTTGAACGGCTGAATACCACTATTAAGTTGCAGAAGATTGAGATTTAAAAAATACAAAATTTTAAAATTTTTGGATAGTTTATAATTTCAACCATAAGTTTTATCATTCAGTGAATTGATTTATGGTCATTGTGAAGAATGTTAGGGATTTTTTTGGTAAAATCCCAAAAACAAACAAATTTCACACAGAGACAATGCTTTGTTTTTCTCTAGGATCTTTAACATAGTGAAGCTTAAAATATTTCTGAGCAGAGCATTACATACACCCACAATATCTTTGTATTCATTAAAACAAAATTTCTGATACAAGATTCATCCTCTTTCACTCATAGGGACTCACGAAAACATTTTTAACAAAAATTACTCTGTCTCTTTTAAAAAAATTTTACACATCTGTGTGTAAATTTTGTTTACATTTACTGCTGTAAAAACCTTTTGCATACACTGCTTTAAAAAATAAAAATCACATTATGCACTTTGCATATTAAAAAACTTCCAACACTCACATCATTACATTACAATACAACACTCACATCATTACATTACAATACATATGATTTACATCGAATTTGTTTTTGCACTCCTGTGCATTCTTTTCTTACCATACGAAATCAACACATAAAAAACTTTCAGGCTGTTTCCCCTGTTCTCTCTACCCACACTGCTGTGCATTCATTTCACTTTACATTTCAAAATCTTCATCTTCTTTTTTTTTCATTCACACCTTGCACCGTTGTGCAAACCAAGTTTTCATATAAAAAAATGTCTACAGAACAAAAAAAAGGACATATCATATATGTTTCATTATTATTTTACGAGCCGTAAAAAAATAAAAGATTCTACCAACTATCTACGTCCAGGAGGAATTCATTAAATGCTTTAATGAAAAAATCGGCGGTCAACTAAAACTTTGTTTTAGTCCACACAATCTCCATGCCCTGCAGAGGAATTCATTAAATGCTTTAATGAAGAAATAGGCGGTCAATTAAAACTTTGTTTTAGTCCACGCAATCTCCATGCCCTGTAGAGAGTACTTGAAAATTTATCAAAAACTATTTATAATGTTATCGGGTCACAACATAACTCATGATAAAGCCTGCCCCTTTGTTATGGCCGATAGCGATATTGGCGAAGCTCATCGCAAACATAAAAGGCTCAATTTCTTTGATAATACCGATGCAATAATGTTGTGGACCCGATAGTCTATCAAAAAAAATTTAATACCATCATTAGTTCCGGTCTATCTGCGATAGGTCGTTGGCTATGTTTCCATGCCCCTGCACTGCTCAACCGTCGCGCAGTTGAATTACATTTTCAACAAAGAAATATATAAAAATTAATATTTTCTTTACCATATGTATATAAACCTCAAAATGAAAGACCTAACTTGTCTTTAATCTAGTTGAACCTTGAAGGGGTCAAGATATTTTTGCGGAGGCGATTTTACGGTTTTATAAGCTTATTGTTTTATTAATTACCTAAACCTTAAATGGTTTTATTGAGGCCCATCCTGTCCGCATGATCAAGATGTTTCAACATATCTGTGGATCCCTTCTACTCGATTGTTATTCTGGTATTATCTCGCCATCGTTTGCAAAATAGTCATGCTTAAAAAGTTCGTTTTCAGATTCTTTTCCACTTCGCAAAAAATATGCTTCATTTTCCCATCTCCTTCATTATTGCTAAATGACACTCGTCTGGCCATGCTATAGTTTCACTCATTCCCCCCCTGCCCCCAACCCAAAAGACCTAAAAGCTTATCTCCCTCTCTTCTGCCCAGAAGTCTGAATTCACCCTCGGTTTCACTCATAGCATTTTCCAAAACTAATTTCATTGTATAACATTCTTTAGTAATTTTTTTCAAATGTTTATGCTTGTTGTATAACTCGCAGGTACAAAAAGGGTGAACGTGAGCCCACTTACAAATTCTCTTAATTCACATTTCCATAACAAAATCTTCTTTTTCATATCTGGTTACCTGGAAGGACGAGGCATCGAGGTTCAAATATCGAGCTATTGCTAGATAAGGCTAGCCCTATCATAGGTACTTAAACTGTTGGGGATTTTTAAGAGGAAAATCCCAAAAACACAGAGGCAATGCTTTGTTTTCTTTACACCAGGATCTTTTTGCACAGAGAAGCCTTTTAAAAAAAATTACACAGAACAAAGTATTCCACCACCATAAAATGATTTCTATTCATTAACCAAAACACTTACATATTCATCCTCTTTTACTCAGAGGGATTCACCAAAACATTTTAACAAAAATTACTCTGCCTCCTTTGAAATTTTACACCACTGTGTGTAAATATTTCATTTACATTCACTGCTGTGTGAAAACAAAAATTACAGGGATTTACAGATTTACATTTTCACTGTTGTGTGAAACAATTCATGGTTTTGAAAGAAAACTACCCCCTGGTTTTCTTCATTTACTTCTCCTCTTGCATTGTTATGCATTTTTTGCATTTCTTACATTAAAGATTTTCGCTCCTGCGTTTTTACCATTTCAAGTCAAAACTAAGCTCTGTCACTTTTCCTGGTTTACTTTCGCTGCTGCGAACAGACACTCCACATCCCCGTGTGCAATACACTTCACACATTGAAGTCAACCCACTTACCATACATTTTCGAAATAATAAAAAAACTTACATTATATTTTACGCCCATACTTCCGTATGTACTAAGTATTAACGCGCGCCGTAAAAACATTAAAGACATTACCAAAAAACCATGTTATGTCATTAACTTAGGGTATGGGCTTAACTTTACTCCACACATTTAATTTAGTTTTACCAGACCCCGTATGCACCTTCCCTCGATCGGACGGTGGAGAGCATTCCCTTTGATCGAACGCATATCGGATGGGGTGTTTTAACTGACTTTTATCGTCCGAGGGTGATGTCACGCCAATCCACGTGCCTCCCCCAAATTGCATCGGAGCCCCTTCGTACGGAAACCTCCTTAAGCCAAAAGCGGTGCGATATGGTTGTGGGTGGTTTATGGTTTTCTGCTGGGTGGTTTTGGCGCGGTGTTGACTGCTAACCCGCGTGTGCAGTGGAAATTATAAATTTAACACTCCCCTTTAATTTCAACTACTGGGCATTCGGTCATACCCAGACACTTTCTCAAAAATTCAAAGCTTTTCTGATCCAATGGCTTTTTCAAGATGTCTGCAACCTATTCTTGAGTCCTGCAATGTTCTAGGACAATTTCTCCATTGTTCACCAATTCTCTGATGTAGTGAAACCTCTTGTATCAATGTGTTTCGTTCTCTTATGAAACACTGAATTCTTTGAAAATGCAATAGCTGAGCTATTATCACAAAAAATCACTGTCGCTTTTGCCTACTCTTGGCCTAAGCTCCTCAACATCCTTCTCATCCAAACTGCTTGACATGCTGCTGCTGTAGCTGCCACATATTCAGCCTCTGCTATAGACAATGCTACAATGGACTACTTCTTAGAAGCCCATGAAATGGCTCCTGAACCCATATAAAAAACATAACCGGAAGTGCTCTTCCGATCATCAACACTTCCAGCCCAATCACTATCTGTGTATCCAACCAAATATGAATGTTCTGAGACATTATATAAAATTCCAAACATTTTGGTACCTTTCACATACCTCAAAATTCTTTTTGCTGCTTGCCAATGTGCCTCCTTTGGCCTCTCCATGAATCTGGAAATTAAACTAATAGCATACATAATATCAGACCTAGTTGCTGTTAAATACATAAGGCTGCCTACAATACTCTTGTACAAACTAGGATCAAAATCCTTGCTACTGTCCTCTCTGCTGAGTTTTAATCCCATCACTGTGGGAGTGATCGCTGCCTTGCATTCTTGCATGTTAAATCTGCTCAATACTTGATTTACATATCTTGCCTGTGAGATAAAAAATTCCTTTTTCATTTTGATCTACTTCTATGCCTAAGAAGTATCTCAAGAAACCCATGTCAGTCATTTCAAATTCCTCTTTCATGACTGATTTAAAATTCTTAATGAGCTGATCATCATTATCTGTGAAAATAACATCATCAACATATAAGACAACAATTAAAATTTTACCATCTTTTCTTTGATGTAGACGGTGGGTTCTCCTTCACACTTGTCGAATTCATTATCCAATAGATATGAATCTATTCTGTTGTACCATGCTCTTGGCGCTTGCTTCAGCCCATAAAGAGCTTTCTTCAATTTGCACACTTTGTGCTCTTCACCTTTCTTCTCATAGCCTAGAGGTTGTTCAACATAAACCTCTTCCTTTAACACTCCATTTAGGAACGCTGATTTCACGTCCATTTGGTAGACGTTCCATTTGTTTTGTGCTGCTATGGACAACACTACTCTCACGGTTTCCATTCTTGCAACCGGTGCAAAAGTCTCCACATAATCTCTCCCATACTGCTGCTTGTACCCTTTGACACCAGCCTTGCCTTGTGCCTTTCTATCTTGCCTTCAGCATTGCTCTTGGTCTTGTAAACCCATTTCACTCCAATGACTTCTTTACCTTTTGGTAGCTCAACAAAATCCCATGTTTTGTTTCTTTCTATGGCATTCATCTCCTCATCCATAGCTTCTATCCATTTCTTATCTTTGATTGCTTCCTCGAAATGAATAGGATCATCAACATGACAAAACAAGGAAAATAAGGAATTCATTCCTTCATCATAAATGTCACTCAAGTTTCTGAAATTCTTACTTCTTTCACTTGGTGTGCAAGTGCTTGAAGATGCACTTGAATTTCCTCCTTGTGGTGTGCTTGGAGAAGCACTCTCATTTATCCTCAATGGTGTCCCTTGCTGTCCTTGTATTGGCACTGCTGTTTTGGATGCATTTCAGCCACCTCCTCATCATCTTCATCATGAGACAAACAGTTTTTAACATTCACTGTTTTCTCTATGCTTCCATCCCAAGCTTCCTCTTCAATGAATTGAACATCTCTGCTGATGAAAATCTTCTTGGTAGATGGGATATACAACCTGTAGGCTTTAGATTCCTCACTGTATCCAATGAAAAGAAATTTCTCCCCTTTGCTATCTAACTTCCTCCTTAGCTGATCTGGAATGTGTGCATAGGCCACACATCCAAAAACTCTCATGTGGGTGACTCCTTGCTTTCTCCCACTCCATGCTTCTTCTGGCACTCTATTCATCACTGCTTTTGTAGGACACCTGTTCAGAATATATGCTGCACAATTTACAGCTTCAGCCCAATAGTCATTTGGCAAATTCTTTGCCTTCAACATGCTTCTCGCCATATCCATGATGGTCCTGTTCTTCCTTTCAGCAACTCCATTTTGCTGTGGGGTGTACCCTGCTGTAAATTGTTTATGAATTCCATTTTCT
>APFE031632182.1:0-45141 GCA_000404065.3 Pinus taeda | reverse complement strand
ATAAAAGTTAGGAAATATTGGTTACCTGCTAATGATGCTGCTTGCATCGATCCACATAAATCTAAGTGGATGATCTCTAAGGGTGCCTTCGCCCTTATGCTTTTACCTGAGGGAAAACTTTCTCTATGTTGTTTCCCCAAAATGCAACCTTCACATAGGCTGTCCGGTTTTTCTATCAATGGTAATCCTTTCACCATTCTTTTTCTGCTTAACAAGTTTAGACCTCCAAAATTGAGATGACCAAATCTCAAGTGCCACAACCAATTGTCATCCTTTGGCACGCTTTGGAAGGCCTCTTGGGTCACTGCTGCAATTTCATTTTTGTTTTTCAAATCTGCCCTGATCCTGAGAGGGAACATCCTGTTCCTTGTCATCCTCACTTCAGCAATGCATCGTTTGCTGGGTGGTATATCCATGATGGTACACACATCATTCACAAAATAAACATTGTAACCCTTTTGAACAAGCTGTCCAATACTCAAGAGGTTACATCTCATTCCGGGGACATAATACACATCTGCTATGGTTTTCCTTTCTCCTTGCTTTGTAAATATTTTTACCTCCCCTTTTCCCATAACAGACACTTTGCTATCAGTTCCTAGTGTGACCTCTGATTTCATATTTTTATCTAGGGCAGAAAAGAGAGCTATATTTCCTGTCATATGGTTGCTGCAACCTGAGTCTAAAACCATATGTCTTCACTATTTGTTTCAGCCATGTTACAAGCTAACAACACATTAGTTTGGCTGATGTTCTCTCTAGTAACATTTGCATTTTGTCTATTACTCATATCATGCTGCTTCTTCCTACAATCACTGGAATAATGCCCATATTTTTTACAATAATAGCATTGGACATTGGTTTTTTCATACCTTTGTCCTTGAGCATGATGTTGTTCTCTTTGCTGGCTGCTGCCTTGGCCTTGGTTCTGATTTGGATTGCTGCCTCTTCCTTGAGCATTTGTTGGACTGCTTCTTCCACCTCTGTTCTAGCTTCTGCCTCTTCCTCTCTTGTTTCCTCTGCCTTGACCTCTTCCTCTTCCAAAGGACATCTGGGTCTTGAAGGCTTGCTCTCTAGAGATGAGTTTCCATTTCTACTCAACCTCTGCTCATGAGTTATCAGTGATGCATGAAGTTCATCAACTGAAAAGTTTGAGAGATCCTTTGTCTCTTCAATGGTGGTGACTATAGCATCAAACTTTGAGGGTAAGACCCTCAACATTTTCTCCACAATCCTCCATTCTTCAATGGTTTCTCCATGAGTCCTCATTTGTGTGACTAAACCAATTACATGTGTGAAGAATGAGTCAATATTGTCTGACTCCTTCATGTTGAGATTCTCAAAATCTCTCCTCAGCAATTGTAGTTTTGCTGTCTTCACTTTCTCCATGCCTTGATAGGCTGTCTTGAGGATTTCCCATGCTTCATTGGATGTCTTAGCTGCTGCTAACCTTGGAAACACACTCTGGTCTACTGCTAGATACAACAACACACGAGCTTTTGAATCCTTCTTCCTATTGCTCTTCAGCAGATCCTTCTCTGCTGGAGTTAAATTATTAAACTGATTTTCATCTGCTGGTTCATCAAAACCATCTTCAACTATTTCCCATAAATCTTGGCAGGCAAACAGGGCTGTCATGGTTATAGCCCAATAGTCATAGTTCTTCCCATTAAACTGTGGGAGCTGGGTGTTAAACATACCCATACCAGTGCTTGTGCTGGCCATTCCTTGCATCCTTAGTTATGCTTCAATTTCTTGACTGTATATTTTAAAACAGCTAACTGCTGCAACCAAAAGACTCTTCCCTTCAGCTTCTTTGTTGTCTACAAAGAGCCTAAGCCTGCTCTGATACCACTGTTGGGGATTTTTAAGGGGAAAATCCCAAAAACACAAAATAAAACACAGAGACAATGCTCTGTTTTCTTTACACCAGGATCTTTTTGCACAGAGAAGCCTTTTAAAAAAAATTACACAGAAAAGAGTATTCCACCACCATAAAATGATTTCTATTCATTAACCAAAACAGTTACATATTCATCCTCTTTTACTCAGAGGGATTCACCAAAACATTTTAACAAAAATTACTCTGCCTCCTTTGAAATTTTACACCACTGTGTGTAAATATTTCATTTACATTCACTGCTGCTGTGTGAAAACAAAAATTACAGGGATTTACAGATTTACCTTTTCACTGCTGTGTGAAACAATTCATGGTTTTGAAACAAAACTACCCCCTGGTTTTCTTCATTTACTTCTCCTCCTGCACTGTTGTGCATTTTTTGCATTTCTTACATTAAAGATTTTCGCTCCTGCGTTTTTACCATTTCAAGTCAAAACTAAGCTCTGTCACTTTTCCTGGTTTACGCTCTCTACTGCGAATAGACACTCCACATCCCCCTGTGCAATACACTTCACACATTGAAGTCAACCCACTTACCATACATTTTCGAAATAATAAAATAACTTACATTATATTTTACGCCCATACTTCCGTATGTACTAAGTATTAACGCGTGCCGTAAAAACATTAAAGACATTACCAAAAAACCATGTTATGTCATTAACTTAGGTTATGGGATCAACTTTACTCCAAGCATTTAATTTAGTTTTACCAGACCCCGTATGCACCTTCTCTCGATCGGACGGCGGAGAGCATTCCCTTTGATCGTACGCATATCGGATGGGGTGTTTTAACTGACTTTTATCGTCCGAAAAGTGCTTGAGGGTGATGTTACGCCAATCCACGTGCCTCCTCCAAATTGCATCGGAGCCCCTTCGTACGGAAACCTCCTTAAGCCAAAAGCAGTGCGATATGGTTGTGAGTGGTTTATGGTTTTCTGCTGGGTGGTTTTGACACGGCGTTGACTGCTGACCCGTGCACGCAGTGGAAATTACAAATTTAACATAAAAAACAAAATTGACCAAAATATAACAAGAAAACTGAACATGTTACCACAAAAGCTCAAAAACGTGAAGGGAGGTTAAATTTATTTTGGGTATGGTTCACAATACTAACCATTCTCTACCTTGGGGTTTTTCGTCGTCCAAGCGAAGTAAATAAGTTTTTTTTCTCTTTTCGCTTTTTGATAGGGTTTTCAATCGATTAAGTGGCACCATTTTGGAATGAGGTGCAACACAAAAGTTAACTCTCTAATTTCACACAGATTGTTGCTCACTGGTCTGGAAACTAGAAGTAAAATGGCAAAAAAAATTTAAAAATCATTATTAATTCACAAATAAAATTAGACGGAAGCTATAATAAACAATTCTCCATACATACTGAGTTGTTCCTCATAGCCTTCGGCAAGGAACAAGGCTTAGGGTTAGACGAACGAACCAGAGCCACCAAACCTAGTTGGAAGTATTGGAAACAAAGTTGGAGCACGTCCAGAGGATACCTTGATGACAGAATGAAGAAAATCCATATGAGCATGTTCCCCCAAAACAATGAAAAAATTTGTTGTTTTTCACTAGTCTTGAAGGTGGAAGTAAATGGTGGAAGAATTTTTAAAAAAAATCATTAATTTACAAACAAAATTACACTAAATACTTTAATAAACAATTCCCCATTAATACTGAGTTGTTCCTCATGGTGTCTGGTAATGAACAGGCTTAGAGTTAGATGCAGGTAGCCAACCACCGAACTGACTTGAAAGAATTGAAAATGAGACTATGGTTATAATATAGATCAACAAAGTGAATGATTGCATTTAGTTGAATTAACAGTGAGTAGCATCTAATGGCGGAAAAATATTTAATCCTCTAATAATGAATCTGACAATTAGGATTAGGACAGAAAAACAACTAAGAAAGTTGATTTCAAAGGAAAACATCTTACGACATGTTCCTATCTTATTATCTTATTGATAATTATATTATCATTTGAATAGATATTGAGCCATCAAAACAATAAAATTGTGGAGAAAAATGACAAAGTGTGTGCATATCAATGGCAGTCACTTCTAGCTCAGTCACGGACAAGTTTATTGTTTTTGCATTGCGACTCATAAATTCATTTGAGACTCCCATTTACACAAGAAATTTTGAATGCAAATTTTAATTTTAAATGGATATTTTAAAAGTATGCTATTAAGCAACACACTGAAAAAGTCGGTATGGCTTCGCACACTAATAATATGGCATTTTATTGATAAAAGCATGGTTAATATAGGTTTAGGCTGTAACTACGATGCTTTGTAGGGTGACTTCAATTTATATATATATATATATATTATTATTTAAATTTTATATTTTATTATTTAAATAATTGATAAAATAAATTTCTCCCGATGGAGTGACCACTTGTAATATGAGAGGGCCTTGGGGTTCCCTTTTTCTACGCAGTAATTATGTTTGAGTTAATGACCCTTTCCTTCAATCACTCAAATCATGTGATGATCTATCCAACTCGTGTATTAGTTTTATTGAAGGGCAACCAAGAGTTTTGTTCTAGTTTGGAATTTCGGCCAATGAATTTGGGCACGGAGGAGTATTGTAGTGTGAAAGACAGGGTCCATGGAAACTCACTAGGATCATGGGTTTGGATGAGATGTGAAGTGGAAGTCTAGTCTGCTTTGGTCTAGTTCAAATTTGGCCTACAATCCTACATTTTGGAGCTGAGAACCTCCTTGGTTGGAGTCTGGAGTCGGCTCCACGTCTCTATCTCGAAGCTTCAGCAACAGGCTCCTGGAGTTCTCTTCCTCGAAGAGGGAAAAGGTAACTGTGTCCTATTTTCTACTCTTAGAAAAGTGGGATTTCTTAAACGACACTAGTTTCTTCTAAGGTTTTAGGCTGAGAATTATTATTAATTGGCTATCTTCTGTGTGAAATTTTCCATAGCTCTTTATGGTTTTGATGCGAGAGCATTTAGCTCAAGAAAAATCGTTGTATTTTAGTAGACATAGGGGGTCTTGTGTTTTAAGGAAGTTGGTTTTCTAAGTGTTGAATTAATGTAATTATTAAAGGTTTTGAGTGATTTAATGAAAATAGGATTTAATTAAGAATAGTGAAATATATTTGTAAATGTTATCGAATGTAGGAGAACATGAGAGAATCAACATAGTTGAGAGATTAAGGGATTTGAGAATTAATTACAAAGATTAGATTAGGAGTTAGTTCATGATTTTGTGGATTAGAGAGGATCCCTAGAGATAAGGAAGAGATTTTAGGATTTTTTTGAGGAGTTTATGGATCTAAAATAGGAATTGGTTGTAGAATTCTTTTGTATAAATGTAAGCCTAAAAGGCAAAGTCAGGGGTTAGATAATTAAACTAGTTAGAGTGTGACTGTAAGCCTACGGGAAGATTGTGAAACAGAGGCCACTGACATTAGAAAATCAGGGCAAACAGAGAGAGACTCTTATGTAAATACGTGTTTATTAATACAAACAACTCAACTATGAGTTTGTGCATATGTGTGGAGTAATTCAATTATAATCTGTATGTGAACTTGAGTATTTTGTGTAACAGAGGTTGCAAGTGGAGTTTGGCAAGATACAGAGAAAGAAGAATGATATGAAGGATCCTAATGGATCACTTGCATCCATTCAAAGGATCATAGTCAAGATTTTGGAGTGGCTGTGTTAAGAACTCGCAGAGTTAAGCTCAGGAGGGAGTCATTCAGCAAAACAATGGAAGAAACCTAAAACAACAGGAACACTAAGAAACAGGCTAAATGCAAAGTAGGTAGAAAAGAATGAGAATTGTTAGATCATTTAGATCAACAGGTATTAACGGCGGAAAAATAATAATGGGGATAGGAGAGCGAGGAAGTTCTTGATTGAGGTTGAAGGCCCATAATTGATCTTAGCCATTGATCGCAAGTTCAAATGTTTGTGTCGAAACCAACAGCAGGGGTTGGCCCTGTTATTAAATTGGGTGTTAATGGAAGTCCCGTGAACCGTAGGTTCTAATGGCTACTGTTATCTAATGAATATCGGGCTCAAAAATGAGCGAACGTTAATCTAAGTACTGGACTTGAACTTTTATAGGCCGAGGATTGATAATTCATATCGGCTCCGTGATGGTGATTAAGTGTCGTGCAAGTTTCTCGTGCAATATCATTAATGACTGTTAGATCAAGCGTGTCTTGATCAAATGGTGGAGGATCAATGATTAGTTTCGTTGATCAGGTGAAACATCGACCGTCGGATTAATGAGGAGATCAACAGTGGAGAATTAATCAGATAAAGTCTATGAAAAAATGGGAAATTCAATGTGGAAATTCAATGTGGGACAAAACTGTTGTTCAGTTGGCGAATTGTTGTTTAATCGGCGAAGTGTTGTTCGTTTAGGAATTGATGTTCAATCGTCGAAGTGTTTTTCAATTATGGATTGATGTTCAATCGGTGAAGTGTTGTTCAATTATGTATTGTTATTCAATTGCAAGTGTTGTTCAATTGTTGTTCAATATGGCATTGTTCAATTGTTGTTCAATTCCAAGTGATGTTCAATTGTTGTTCAATCGGTGTTGTTCAATCGGTGTTCCATCGGTGATGTTCAATTTTTGTTCAATCCTACGTCATCTTGTGTCATTTTTAGGTGAGACTCGGGAAATGTTCCAAAGCGTGGAAAAAGTGTAAAGGTTAAGTTAAAAGAGAATTAGGTATATTTCTATAATAAAGTAGATTAAGGGAAATTAACCATAGTATGATTAGTGTTGAGTAAATCTGAGGCTAGAGTAAGAGAGTATGGTTAATGTGTGCAACTTTAAGAATTAGCGAAAGTTTATGAAGTTGAACAAAATTCCACTGGAGAGGTTAATTAAGGATTAGACTGTTGAATAGTCTTCGAAACATTTCCACATGAAACATTATTAAGGGACCTTAAAATGAAATTCATGAAGGGTTGACTAGGCAGGTCATTGAAATTCTTGGGATGAATGAAATTATGCATTTTATATGCATACTATGGGTATTGTCATCTTAGCCAACATCATTTTGGTATCAGTGCAAAATTGTAGTTGAGACATTTGGTAAAGAAGTATAAAGAATCCAGCGTAAAAATTTATTTGTGAAAATTTAGAATAGAGTTATGTGTTAAGATGTATATATAGGCAAGGAGAGATCAAATTCTAATCTGACAAATAGTAAGAACATAGAGATAAAGTATAGCAAAATATTGGGAGAACTTGTAGATACAAGGAAATAGAGAACAATCCATTCAAAGTGCAGGTGAATGGTAGAACTAGATCGTGCAGAGGTATTGTTGCAGTTCACAAAGGCAATTCCATAGAGGATGTGGGTAGAATTGCTAAGGGATAAAAGAAGCTGGTAAGATTTTTTAAGTGAAAGAAGAGGTGGTCAAAACCAAGTATTTCATGGTGATTGAAATACAACAGGACAATTGTGCTCTTAAGAGTTACAGATGAGTTGAAGCCGAGAAGGAGTAGAGAGAAGTGCTGAAAGGAGGTTCCAGAGATAGCGAACCAAGAGCTTGCCAAAAGACCAAGTACAGAGGAAAGCTTGGTGAGGTAAGTGGTAGTAGGTAGGACTTGCTATCGCAGAGGCTTTAATGCAGCTCATAGGGAATGAGTGAGGAACTCATAGAGATGGAGAAGAAGATGACTACTGATAGTCATAATGGAGGTTCTGAGGGAATCCACAGTAAAAGAAAAGTGAAGAAGGATAATGCCAAGGCAAATGGCAAGAGGATGAGTCAAGCATAGTTTGACAAGGAGATGGTTGCGATAAGAGAAGAACTTGATGTGTTAACAATGTTGCTACAGGAAAGCCAAAGAATAGGTTGGGTGTTAAGGAAGAAGCTAGTGAACTGGCATAAGTTATAGATAAGGCTATGACAGAAGCAAGTAAAGTGGCTGACGGGAAAACTCAGAGAGGTTGAGTTGGAAATGGAAGTGTCCATTTGTGAACCAGTCCAGGGTGAAGTTCCGGGTGAAGATGAAGATGAAGACTTAAAGACTGAAACTTAAAGTGAGACCAAAGGGCCACATGATTTTAAATCTGATAATATGTGTATGTTTGCAGATGAAACATGTGAAGAAGAACAATTTTTTGATATTGTCGTAAAGGAGGAAGAAGACATGGAGAATCTAAATTATGTTCTGAAATAAGGAGTAGAGAAGTATATAAAGCAATCAAGTGGAGTTGATGAGATTGAAGAGAAGACCATTGAAATATTTTTGCATCATGTAGAGGACTTGGAACAGCAGGAGGACTTGGTGATTAAATCATCAAATGAGATCATGAGGTCTTGTGGTTTTACAACCGACAAGTTTTGTGTGAATGCAAGTATTGCAGAAGAGAAACCATCTTATGGAGTTGTCTTGAATGAAGCTAAAATTTACCAAGTAAAGTATGATGATGATTGTCTTCCAAATTAAGGCCGAGTTGAGTTATTACAGCAGAAGGAGTTCATAAATTCCTTGCTTAGTGGAAGAAATATCTTCAGTGGAGAGGAGACAGTTATGTCTTATGACAAGGAATTTGTTATTGATGAGGACAAAGAGAAATTGATTTTCTTAAATGACCAAAGGGAGAGTGATGGAAAAACATCTAAAACTATCACAAAGATGGAGGATCAAAATTTTATTATAATTAAGAATGAAGAAGTAGTGTCGACAAGAAGTTATACTTGTGAGAAAGAAGAAGATAGTGAGGATTGTACAAAGCTTTTAGAAGAAATTTCAAGTGAGATGGAAAATTTGTGGCATGAGTTAAGTCTTTTGGAGAAAGCGATAGAAAACCAAAAAGTAAGTGTTCAGGCTGTAAAATCAGAACTGAATGAGAATGAAGAAGTTCACTACAACAAACAAGAATAAGAATACATTATCAAAAAGGATGGTGTGGAGGAGAGACTAGCTGACAGTCTTGTGAATTCTGTTTAAAATTCAAATCAGCATACTGGTGTGCTGATAGACGAAGAAGAATCAGAGCAGCATACTGATGTGTTTCCAAAGGAAGAAAAGGCATTGAGGCCTTATGTTTTTTATTTTAATAATTGTTTGGTGAGTGTAAGTTTAGTTACAGATGCTGGAAAAAATTTGGCACAGATGACCAGCCAAATAAAAATGAAAAAGGAAGATTTTGTGGAAGTACTTAATCATTGGAACAGAGATGTTAAATCACTGGAGAGAATGTTGGGAAGTTAGGATTCAATACAAACAATGATGATCATGAAATAGGGTAAGGACATAAGGGTAGCAGTAAAGGTAGTAAAAGTAGTAGAACCAGTAAGAATGGCTGAACAAGTAAGACTGAGAGAAAAAGTAAAAAAAAGTGAAGAACAGAAGTTTGAAGAGTTAGTAGACAGCAATAACAACCTGAAACAAAGAGAAAGAGGTAACATTAAGTGACAGAGTATGGACCAGCCCAAGGATGTGTTGGAAATGGAAATTGAAAAATTATGGCAGTTGATGATGAAACAGTCCATATGGAGAAGATTGATAGCAATAGGAAGGATGATCAATCAGAACTTGAAACTGATTGAAAAGGAGAGAAGATGAAATAGAAGATAGTAGATATACAACAACAACGAAGGTGTAGAGCATTCAGAAAACTATAGACTAAAGTTTGGGATCCTGGAGGTTTTCTATCAACATATGAAGACACATGATCAGGAGATCATGAATATTTTCTACTTTGGGAGTCCAATGCAGGAGCATTCAACTCAAGAAAATCATTGTATTTTAGAAGACATAGGGGGTCTTGTGTTTTATGGAAGTTTATTTCATAAGTGTTGGATTAATGTAATTATTAAAGGTTTTGAGTGATTTAATGAGAATAGGATTTAATTAAGAATAATGAAACATATTTGTAAATGTTCTTCAACATAGGAGAACATGAGAGAATCAGGATAGTTGAGAGATTGAGGGATTTGCGAATTAATTGTAAATCTTAGATTAGGATTTAGTTCATGATTTTGTGGATTAGAGAGGATCCCTAGAGATAAGGAAGATATTTTAGGATTTTGTTGAGGAGTTTATGGATCTAAACCAGGAATTGGTTGTAGAAACCTTTTGTATAAATGTAAGCCTAAAAGGAAAAGTTAGTGGTTAGATAATTAAGCTAGTTAGAGTGTGACTATAAGCCTACAGGAATATTGTGAAATAGAGGCTACTGACATTAGAAGATCAGGCTAAAGAGAGAGAGACTCTTACATAAATACTTGTTTATTAATACAAATAACTCAATTTTGAATTTGTGTATGTATGTGGAGTAATTCAATTATAATCTGTGTCAACTTGAGTATTTTGTGTAACAGAGATTGCAAAAGGAGTTCGGCAAGCTACAGATAAAGAAGAACGATATGAAGGATCTTAATGGATCGCTTGAATCCATTAGAAGGATCACAGTCAAGATTCTGGAGTGGCTATGTTAAGAACTCGCAAAGTTAAGCTCAAGAGGGAGTCCCATAGTAGAACAGTGGAAGAAACCTGAAACCACAGAAACACTAAGAAACGACCTAAACATGAAGTAGGCAGAAAAGAATTAGGACCGTCAGATCATTTAGATCAACAGGTATTAACAACAAAAGAAGAATAGCGGTGATAGGAGAGCAAGGAAGTTGTTGATCGATATTGAAGGCCCGCAATCGACCTTAGCCGTCGATCGCAAGTTCAAATGTTTGTGTCGAAGTCAATAGCGGGGGTTGGCCCTATTATTGAACCGTGTGTTAATGGAAATCCCACAAACCATAGGTTCTAATGGCTACTGTTATCCAATGGATATCAGGCTAAAAAATGAGCAGACGTTAATCTAAGTACCGGACCTGAACTTTATAGGTCGAGGACCGATAATTCATATCGACTCTGTGCGGGTGATTAAGTGTCATGCAATTTTCTTATGTGATATCGTTAATGACCATTAGATCAAGTGTGTCTTGATCGAATGGTGGAGGATTAGCAATTAGTTTCGTTGATAGGGTGAAATATCAAACGCCAGATTAATGAGGAGATCAATCGTGGAGAATTAATTAGATAAAGTCTATGAAAAAAGGGGAAATTCAATGTGGAAAGTCAACGTGGGACGAAACTACAGTTCAATTGGAAAATTGTTGTTCAATCAGCGAAGTGTTGTTCAATTACAAAATTGTTGTTCAATCGATGAAGCGTTATACAATTACGGTTTTTGTTCAATCAGTGAAGTGTTATTCAATTATGGATTACTGTTCAATTGCAAGTGTTGTTCAATTGCTATTCAATCGGGCGTTGTTCAATTAATGTTCAATTGCAAGTGCTATTCAATTGTTGTTCAATCAATGTTATTCAATTGTTGTTCAATCCTATGTCATCTTGCGTACTTTTTTGGTGAGCCTCCAGAAATATGCCAAAGCGTGGAAAAAGTGGAAAGGTAAAGTTAAAAGAAATTTATGTATATTTCTATAATAAAGCATATTAAGGGCAATTAACCATAGTATGATTAGTGTTGAGTAAATCCGAGACGAGAGTAAGAGATTATGGTTAATGTGTGTGGCTTTAAGAATTAATGAAAGTTTATGAGGTTGAACAAGATTCCGCTGGAGAGGTTGATTAAGGATTAGAATGTTGAATATTCTTCGAAACATTTCCACATGAAACATTATTAAGGGGCCTTAAAACAAAATTCATGAAGGGTTGACCTGGCAGGTCATTGAAATTCCTGGGATGAATGAAATTATGCATTTTATATGCATACTGTGGGTATTTTCGGCTTAGCGGGCATCAAGTTTCCCTTCTTTAAGCTTCAATTGGAGGTCTCAATTCTTGGATTCTTACGGGTGTCCAACCAATGGTTTCTTGTTGAAAGCCACCTCTATTGTGTATTTACTTTTGGGTCATTGTATTCCCCATCCTAGTAATTGTTGTTGTCTGCGCTGGTGTAGATTTAGGTTTGGTTTAAAGGGCCAGGCTCTCAGCCCACCTAGGGATTTGTGGGTTTTTTTAGAGAGTATGTGGGTTGGCGATCTTTGTCTATCCTGGATAGCACTTCGGCCTCGAGGAAGCTTTATCTTTGAGGTCTAAAGTTCGTCATGTTTGGGTTCCAGTGTGTCTCAATTTTGTTTCTTGGTATCCTTGTTCTATTGAATGTCCCTCTCCTTACAGGTTCTCGAAAGGTTACTGCACAATCCCGCCAGCTAGCCATTCAACAGTGCATGCAATGCCTCGTGAACGAGCCATGCCCCACCACGAGGGGGAGGGTCATTGAAAAAATTTGGGTCGTCCGGCTTCGAGCCACAGTTCTTCTCAAAGAACTTGACGAGCCTGGAACTCGAGGGTGAGGTCGAACTTTCTCCTACTCGTTCCCTAGGGCATATTATGGTTCCACCAACCATGCAATCCATAGCAGATAAACTTCGAAACATCCAAATTAAGATGAATATTCTTAGGGAGCATAGATATGATGATTGCAATGAGTTAGTGGCTTATATAAATGATATTCAATATAATCAAAATGAAATCTTGGAACAACTGAATAGCCTTCGCTGTAGCCATCGTCACACAAATGACCACCTCCACAATCTAGAAGTGCAAGTGAAACACATTGATTTTCATATGCAAGATCATGTTGGATACTTTTCATCTCCCCCTATTCTCCCTCCCCACCCCCCTCGATATGCTGCTATTAGTTATGGTGCCATTTTTGTTTTTCCTTCGTATGGTATGGATACAAAGCCTATCAGAAATAAAGACTGTAAAGACTCATTTGTGGCCTCCTTCGGTCCCCAATCTCAACAAGTCCGATCAGAATGAGAGAAAGAAAAACATTAAAAATATTTTATAAGAATTGTTTCCTAAATATCCAAATGAAAAATTTTTAAATGACAAAAAAAATAAATTAATTAATTAACAAAATTAATTTGTTTTAATAAACATTTAATAATATAATTATAAATTTTATAATTATCATCACAATTTATTTAATATACAAATTACGGAAACAAATTTGTTCAGTATAAATAGTTTAATGATAGAAAACATGAATCTTCCAAATCGCATATGTCATATATACTTTGGTAATGTTTATAAGTAAATTATGAACGAAAAACAAAAATATAATATTAAAAGTATTTAATGAATAGAAATTTCATTTTTACATACACGGTTTTACAATAAATTTAAACCTTTTAATGGATAGAAAATGCTTTTTTCTTTTTAAATTTACTCCTTGTTTGATAAATTTAGAATTAAAATAATTTACTAATGATTTAATAAATTTAAAACTAACATAAATATGTTATATTGTTAGAGGTTGATATGGAAAATAAATTCCATAAACCTTATCTTCATTAATTGAAATACAATTGGACCCCTGCGTGCAATTTTGTAACCACATACAATTTTTCAAAGATTGAAAATTCACGTATTCAAAATAACATTAAAATATAATAAAATTATAATTAGTATGAAGTTCTGGTTAAAGATAGCTAATTATTTTCATATGGATTTATTTAAAATTAGAAAGTTAGTTTAATGAGTCAAGTTGAATCAAGTCGAGTTAAGTCATATTTTAGGTAAAGCCGAATTTAGTGTGTGGTTGTATGTCAAAGTTATTTTAGGTGAGTTTCTAGTTAGGAAAAGTTAAATACCCCTCACTAGATTCATTGTAATTATCATACTTTTGTATGATCAATAGAAAAGTTGTAACTCATGTCATTGTATGTGTGAATTTTTTGTGCGTACCTTACTTCTTCTGTTTTTCCAACAAATTGGTATCGGAGTCCAGAAAAAAATAACCAATGGAACTTGATAAGCAAGTGCAAAGAAGACCAAATAAAGAAGATCGGTAATTAAAAAAAAAATCATGTTACACAATTGTCGCATGGTTAGAGTGCACACGTTAGAAGTGTAAAAAGGTGCATTGATTTGGGTTCAGTTGATTTTTCTTAAAAGGTGTGGAGCTAGTTAAAGTATTCTTATGAGATTTATAAATTTGTTTTTAACAACTTTTTTAAAAAGGCTTGTGTGGGATTTATTAAAGTTTTTTTTATAAGGAAAAAATACTTGGGGCTTATTAAAAGGAGTTTATTTATAAAGTGGGGAATTTCTTTAATGAGGAATTTTTATAAAACAAAAGAAGGGTTTTATTTGAAGAGTAATTTTTTGAATAATATGGATTTATTTAGCTTCTAATTGTATTTTTCATCGTTTATAGGGAAAGATTATGATGTGTGGGTCATTAATACGGAGACCATGTTAAAGGCTCATGATGTTTGAGACTATGTAACGAATAGATTTCCCAAACCTAAGAATGAAGCAGAAGAACGAGCCCTTAGTAATGAAGAGGGAGAATAATGGAAGAAAGAAAAAAACAAGAATGCACAAGCATTGCAGCTTATGAAACAAGGAGTGGACCGAGCAATGTTTCAAAAAATTATGATCATGTCTTCATCAAAGAAAGCATCAGATACTTTGGCAACGAGCTATAAAAGTATGGCCAAACTCAATATTGTTAAGTTGTAGAATATTAGAAGAGATTTTGAAAGTTTGTAGATGAAGGAAGCAGAGGACATCAATTCATTCATGAATCAGGTCTAGATTGTTGTAAATCAGTTAAAAAATTATGGTGATGACATAGAAGATCAAAAGTTGGTTGAGAAGGTCGTCAAATCTTTGGCTACCAAATTTGACATTGTACTAGAAGCCATAGAAGTAGCCAAGGATTTGTAAATGCTAATAGTTGGTGAGTTGACGGGATCACTTCTATCCCATGAGGAAAGGATAGATAGAAATAAGGGTTCCACCTTAAAAACTGCTTTCAAAATTCAAGTCTCTATTTCAAAAGACAGAGGTTGAGGTAGAGGTAGATCGAGAGGTAGAGGATGAGGCGGAAAACTTAGTGCTCAAAGAGATGGGAGACAAGAGTAGGAATAAGAAAGTGGAAGCAACAAAAAATGCTTCAACAACCATAAAAGAGTTGACATATCAAAGGTGAGATATTATTATTGTAATAAATTTGGCCACTGTACCCGTGATTGTAGGAAGAGGATAGATGATCATGGAAAGCAGAGATCTAATGTCACTACAGAGAATACTGACTCCATGTTCCTAGATTACCATACCATGGAACCTTATGATAATGTCTGCCTATTAAACAGTGGTTGTAGTAACTACATGACAGGTAACAAGAACATTGTTGTAAATCTGGTTCAATATATAAAGACAAAGGTGAATTTGAGCACTAACAAGACTATGGATGTAGATGTGAAAGGAGTGGTTAAAATTCTAACTAAGAAGGGGGAGCGAAAGAAAATATCAGAGGTATATTATGTCCCTGGTATCAATCATAGTTTGATAAATTGTTCAAATGATGCAAAAGGGACACAGTGATTTTTTAAGGACAAGAGCATGTTATATATGAAAATCCCCCAAGAAAGCAACTGATAGCAAAGGTGCAGATAACGACGAAAAAAATATTTCCTCCAATCATGAATTACAATGATCAGGTCAATTCTTTTACAGTTGCATGTTCTATTGATTATTGGTTATGACACTTTTGGTTTGGACACTTGCACTTCTATGGTTTAAGATTGTTGTAGCGGAAACAGATGGTTAGAGGATTACCTCGCATCAAAAAACCTTCTATTACTTGTGAGTGTTGCATCTCCGGAAAGAAAAAACATGAAAGTTTTCCAAAGGGAGTTGCATACAGAGTAAAGCAGTCACTAGAGTTGGTTCATACAGACTTGTTTGGACAAATACGAACACAATGGATTCGTGGAAGTTTCTACTTCCTCACTTTCATTAATGATTATAGAAGGAAGACATGGAATTACTTCTTGAAGTAAAAGTCTAATCCTTTTGTAAAGTTAAAATAATTTAAATACTTAGAAGAGAACCAAAGTGATCAGCAAATCAAGGTATTGAGATTAGATCGTGGTGGAGAATATGATTCGAAGGCATTCCATGATTACTACAAACATAAGGGAATTAGAAGCAAATTTACAACCAGATACACACCACAGCATAATAGTGTAGCAAAGAGGAAGAACATGAAAACTATGAACATGGCAAGGAGTATGTTGAAAGCAAGAAACTTTTGTAATGAGTATTGGGCAGAAGGAGTTGCATGTATTTTTTATGTGATAAACAAATCTCGCACAAAGAGTGTGATGAATAGAGTACCAAAATAAGCATGGTCAAGTATGTCTTGCAGTGTATCTCATCTTAGAGTGTTTGGATGTGTAGCCTATGCTCATGTTCCTAAGGAGCTAAGAGTAAAGTTGGATGATAAGAGTGAAAAATCCATATATACTAGTTATAGTGAATAATCAAAAGATTACAAATTTTATAGCCCTATCATGAAGAAGACAATAATCAGCAAAGCTGTTGTGATCAAAGAACAAAAGTGATGGAATGGGAGTATAGACAAGACAATTAATGCAAGAGTGGCATTAATGGAAGAAGAGGATGTAGCAGAGAAATAGAAATAAGAATCATAGGAGAAGACAACAAACATAGTCATGCCAACCAAGGATCGAATATATATTGAACATCATGGATCTTCAAGGAAATCAACATATCAAAACTCTCCCAGTAATCAATGAGGTGATGAATCAAGTTGATAAGAGAAAAATGAGAAGTCTGAAATATAGTAATCAAAAGTGCATTGTTGAAACATTAATGTTTGTCGTCATATGGTTTAAATATATTGGGATAAACATTATGAAAATTGTAGAATAGTCAAAAGATCCATGCTAGGACAACAAGTTCAGAACTAAACATAAGATTTAATTGTATGATTAAGGTGGAGTTACCTTCCAAATTTATGCATGATTGTTGACCTCTAAAAAAATCTTGGAAGAATTTTTAACAACATTAAACATTAAACCAAGGCCATATTAGGTGGATGAATATTTACCCATAAGTAACAAAACACACCACTCATAGTATATGGGGATTTTAAGAAACTTCTTTGGGAAAAATAATACAATAATTTTACACTACATAAGAATTTAAATGTATAGAATAACTTGTAACAATTGAGTTGTACCATAGCACCAAATACATGTGTAACCATTGTGCCAGAGTTATGTTCAATGTAAGAATCCCCAACATGACAAACATGATAAAAGAGATTGGTTGATGTTACAAAAATAGAGAAGGAAAGTTATAGCAAACCTCAATGGAATCTAATGCTGAACTGCCCAAAAGTAAACGAATTGGGAATCCAGACATGATTTCATGGACATCCAAAAAATTCATGATTGTGTGTTTCATTCCTCTTTACATAAAATACTAATGTTATGAATGCATTTAAATTTCATTGTCCTTTGAAGAAGTTGGACCAGAACATATGTATTTGGATGACCCATGATTAATTTCTTTTTTGAGAAGAATGGGATGGAAAATACGTGAAAGTCATGCCAACTCATGAGGCTAGGATTTTATATAAGGCCTATCTTTGGGTTGGAGTTCCTCATACTCTAGTCTTGTGGTTTACATGATGGATTTCAAGTAGTCTCTAGAGAAGACAAAGAAGCCAAAAAAATAAGACTTAAGAGTAATGTCGTTTTTTGATTTTATGTTTTGGGTGGGTAGTTTATTAGTCTAAAGTATCCCCTAGATTTTAGTCTTCCTTTGGAAATTCAAGTTATATGTAACTTTTTTTTTATTAATGAGAAGATCTATCTAATTCTAAATAAATAAATAATATGCAAGATAAACCTAACTTTAGTATCTACATATTTACCTAATAAAATATTGATAAAGAAATTTCTTGAGTAATGTTTTTTTCTCGAAGCTGCGCCAGCAGGCACCTAGAGTTCTCTTCCCCAGAGAAGGAAAAGGTAATTGTGTCCTATTGTATACTCTTAGAAAAGTAGGATTTCTTTAGCCACCCTACCTGCTTCTAGGGGTTTTGGGCTGAGAATTATTATGAATTGGTTATCTTATGTGTGAATGTTTCCATAGCTCTTTATGGTTTCCCTTCTCCTAGCTTCAACTAGAGGTCTCCATTGTTGGGTTCTTGCAGGTGTCCTACCATTGGTTTCTTGCTAAAAGATGCCTCTAGTGTTTATTTACTTGTGGGTCACTATATTCCCCATCCTATTAATTGTTGTTGTTTGGACTGGTGTCAATTCGGGTTTGTTATTAAAGGGTCAGTCTCTCAGCCCGCCTAGGGATTTTTCAGTTTTATCGGAGAGTATGTGGGTTCGTAGGCTTTGTCTATCCTATAAAGCTCTTGGGCCTTAGGGGAAGCTTTCCCTTCCAGGTGTAGAGTACGATGTGTTTGAGTTCCAGTGTGTCTCAATTTATTTTCTTGGTATATTGTTTCTGGTGAATATCCCTCTCCTTATAGGTTCTCGGAAGGTTACTGCACGATCTAACCATCCAGCCATTCAATAGTGCACATAATGCCTTGCCAATTTGGAAAGCCATACCATGGAGGGAGTCATTAAAAAAATGTGGCTCGTCTAGCTCTGAACCACAACTCATTCACTAGGAACTCGACGAGCTTGGAACCCAAGGGCAAGGTCGAAATTTCTCTTGCTTATTCCCTAGGGCATATTGTGGATCCAACAACCATGCAATCCATAGTAGAGAAGTTTCAAAACATCCAAATTAATATGGATATTCTCCGGGCGCACAAGTATGATGACCGCAATGAGTTAGTGGCTTAGTCAAAATGAAATCTTGGAACAACTAGATAGCCTTCACCACAAACATCATCGCACAAATGACCACCTCCACAATTTGGAAACACGGGTGGAAGAAATTGATTTTGATATGTGTTATCACTCAGATTTTCCTTAGAAGTTATTGGAAAGAAGGAAAGGATCCAAGGTAACTACAAACCAATCTTTTAGACTCGGGTTCTAGCCAACCTAAGTCCAGAGAGGGCTCTCTTTATGATTTATCTTTGTTTGTTGGGATATTAAGCTAGTTATAAAAGTTTAAGGGTGTTTTTATTTTGATTAGGTGGTGGAATTCTAGGAATAGCTGGGTAGAGCAAGCCTTCAGTCCATTGGGCTATGGAGTCAAACAAAGAGTAGCTTAACCAGATCAGATCAATTGCTAAAGGAAGAATTCACAGGGCAAGCTAGTACAACAAAAAGCAAATTTGTAGGTTGAAATGGATAAGGTAAACCTAGTCAAGGTAGAAGGGCAATGTAGAATTCTTAAACTAGGATCAGGATGAGGAATAGAGGAAGGTTAGTGGTAAAGGGTAGTTAAGAATCCTTCACTTTTGACCTAAGTGAAAAACTACAAAAGTAGGGGAGCAGCTAAGATTTCCCAAACCAAGGTAATTTAGTATAAAACAATGAGAATGTAAACATGTCAAAATAGAGAGCTTAAAGCTAATTATGAAATATTTTCCTTTGCTTACTATTCAGATTTTATAAAGAAAACATGTGAATATTTATAACATGATGAGAAAACAATAATAACATGAAGAGATAATACTTATTTGGTTTCCATTGTGCACAAGAATCCTGTGAAATGTCTTTAACTTTATTTCATGATCCAACAGCCAATGAAGACTTGATTACAATAGCTCACTAGTTTGATATGAAATGTATACCAGAAATGTCTTTGAATCCACCCTAATGACTTCAATTTCTAAAGTATTTATACAAAAATTACACAAAAATATCTCATAACCATATGAGATTTATTATAGGAAATAAAAAATATCTTTTACATAAAGATAGAGATAGATGGAAAACAGATTGTTTCTATCCCTTTATTTATGAACGAGCTGGATGTTGGAACTTGGATTTGCCTCCTGCAGTTTCTTTTGTAATTGTGTGCTGGATCTTCTTCTTGCTTTCATCTGATGACACTCTTTACCTGTGTTCTGATACTCTTTACCGGTGTTACCAGACCTTACCATGGTAAATATTTTATACTTTACAGTTTTACTATAGTAACTTATACAATCTCTATCATATTAGTCCACCATTCATCATTTGGTGTTTTCATTTTGATCAATTTCCTGTACACTTCATCAACTTGAGTATACTTTGCAAAATTGGGCTGGACTGTGAATAGGTGTTTCACTTCATGTTCAATGTAAAAAAGATTTTCTAAACCATCATAAAGCACCTTTCCTGTAGGTAGTGCTTTTGTTGTAGAAGAGCTGGCTTGTCTTCTGGCTTGTTTGTGCAGTTTTGGAATGTTATCGTCATGAGTCATTAACTTGTCATTTATGACCAGTGGGCTTGGAAGGCCTTTGTCTCTTAGAATGCATATTTTAACATAAAATCATCTATGTCCTCCTGAATACTTTGACATGTTTTTTCCAAATTAAGCATCAAGTTCTTTTTAGTAAGAACTTTCTTAATTTCCAGGATGGTCACAGTTCTATCCTCAATTTCCAACTGCTCCAGTTGGTGCCTATTTCTGTTATTCAAAAATTTAATCAATTGGGTTTCCTCTTCAAGTTTCTCACCGAATTCTTCTCTGGTTTTTTGTATGGCATTCACATTTATTTTAACTAGCTAAGTCTGTTCGAAAATAATTTGGATAGAAGGGCAAATGTCATTGATGGAATCGATTATATTGGTCCATAAGATATCTGTAATATCTCTCAAAGGTTTTTCTAATTTTAAGTCATTTTCCAGGACTTTGATTCTTTCTTCCATCCATCTATTTTTACTTTCTTCTTCTTTGTTCTAAATCTATGCAAGTTCATAATTGGTTTCTAAGCTTGACATTTATTCTTTAAGTCTCTTCAACTCAGTTCACTGGATGCTCATTTGTTCCATGGCTTTGATCATTTCATCTATCTTTTCGGATGTTGACTTTGTGCTCGTTGGTCTACCTGTAGTCAAAGTGGTCCCTGTTATTGGCAATGTTGTGACTGGTGGAAGCGTTGGTGCTAAGGCAGTTGCCAGAGTGGAAGGCACAACTGTAGAAACAGTGGAAATAACAGTCTGAGAAGTGGTCAACTCACTTTGCTTAGATTGTATTTCTTTTTCCAATTCATCCTCAATTTCCTTTAGATGATCATTTAGTCTTAGGACTAGGTCCATAAGTTCTTCCTCCTTTTTTCCTTCTATAATTTCTGCAGTTTCAGGATGATGGAGTGGAGGGATCTTAAGTTGCTTTCTGAAGGCATCAATGTCATCATTATTCTTTTTAATGAACCGTTCAAATGCCTTCACATCGTTGGGATCATGTCCCAATTCTATTATCATATCTTCTAAAGCTTTTATTTTGGTGTCCTTTGCCTCTAAGGAAGCTTTTTCTAATTGCAACTGTGTAGAGGTGTTATGCAATGAATGTTGCAGTTGATGGGTTGTAATGGCTTTGCTAGTTAAAGTAAAATAAACCATTTCATTGGTCTGCTTATGCAGTTCTATTTGTTCAATAAGATAAATATCCTTTGCCAATACTTCAAAATTAGTTTTAAAGTAATCTACCATGGATTTTGGCTGTTGTATAGTGGGCTTGAGGAAACTCATATGCATTTTCCCTTCGTTTATGTCAAAGGCTAACATAAGTTTGGTCTGGTTGGTTGGGGCCATTTTGAGGTAACGGGCATAACTTTGTGCTTTCAATTTTTCATTCCTCACTTTTAATTCTTTATACATACCCTTGATACCTAGGCTCTGTTCAGAGGAAGCCCTGAAGGATGATACCTCTATGCTCTGTTGTCTGTCCAATACTTGCATATGTGAAGTAGATGGGGTCCCACCTGTTGGGATAGTTTGCCTGCTCTCTATGCTTTCTTTCATTGTGTTTCTTGTGGTTTCCTCAATGAACTCTTCTTCTGCTAGGGATTCAAACTTTGCGTTTTAGCAAAGGTTTGATCAGTAGGCCTGTCAGGAGGAGTGGCCTCTTTTCGATCTCTTTTAGGATTCCTTTCCTTATTGAGAGGAGTTTGTAAAACTGGAGGGTTGCTCATGATTTGTTGAGGTTGAGCTAACTCCTCTGAAATTTCGAGATGCTCTGACTCTTCTTGCTGTCCTGAATGTCCTACTTGGTCTGATGTATCTTGATGCTATGATGGTTGACTGCTAGGTTCTTGTGACTGTTTTGGTGATGAAGTCTCTCCTGGCACCTGTATAAAGGAATTTTCATCAATCTTTCTTTCCAAATCTACCCATACATTGTCAACTTCAACCTGTGCGTTATCCCGGTCTATTAGAGTTCCTTCCACCCATTTAGACTGATTTTCATATTGCTCAATCTCTGGGATCCTATGGTGGATGTAGGGGGATAGCTTATGGTTTTGCCTTCTATCAAAGATGAAGCTATGAAGGTCATATGGCCAGATGAACCTCCTTTTTAATCTCAATCTCTCAAAGATTTCCTCTGCCTCTTGCCCTGCTCTTATGTTGTTGCAAATAAAGGGGCCTAGGTGATCCTTTATCCTTAGATGAGCTTTCTTCTTAGTCTTTACAAAGTGGATTTCATCAGAATTGATCATTTCCCTGTAGTACTCTAGAGAAAACACTACCGTGGGGAGATATTTAGGCAGTTTATAGGGAGGCAGCTCACACCCATAAATTCTGGTCTCACTATAGTTCTGGTACAAGTACCAATCTCTAACCTTGTACTACTTGGATAACTGAAGAGCTCTTTTAATGTCTACACTAAGCCTAGGAGGAGGATTTCCCAATAACATAGTAGTTACTGGATGTATAAATAAGTCAATGAAATCTGTGTAAGGATGAGGAGAAGAGCTAGAATAGTGAAAAATTGAGGTCCAAAAGATAGCAAACCTAGGATTCCCTTTAGCATCAAGCTTTTGGACAGAGAGGAAATTTATCAATTTGGTAGTAGAGAAAAAGATGATACAAGATTGAAGAATATTTAAATAATCTCTCGTGCTCTAATCTCATGAATTGGTCATCCATCTTATCTACAATGAATGTAGCATAGTCAAATTTGGTTGCACGAGGTTGACCAGGGGTAAAAGTAGACATGTAGGCTAAGGTCACAACATCTACATACTCATTAGTAGTAAAACCTAAAATGCGAGCAATCATGGTGATGATATCTCTGCCCAGATTAGTAAAGAAACATGACATGTAAGGTGGGGGGTCTTTTGCCCTGTATTTTTCTTCCATGAAAGTCTGACAGATTTGGGTAATTTCGGAACTAGACAACTTTCAAGATTTTTCAATTAAATTGGCAATGGAAAGGGGAGTGAGGTCTTGACCAGGCTGTAACTATAACATCTCATTTATGGATTTGGCTGTAATGGTGAATTAGATTTTCTGGTTTGGGGAAATTGTAGCTCTCATATTAGGGTCATAGTTTGCATGGCATTGGTGGACAATATTTGGGAAAATATGGACAGTGGGTAATTGATACTTAGGTAGGTTTGATTCCCAAAGACCTATTTCATCAGCATGGTTCAGATAATTGTCACGATACTTACAGTATAACTTCAAGCGGGTTTCATAAAAAAGAAGGCCCTTTATTTGAAAATCTTTATCGGCCAAGGGAAGGTGGTCCAAATCCCTGTGGGGAGAAGTAAGTGGCATGACATTTAGTGCGACGGGAGCTTCCATCCATGGTTCTTGTGTATTCAAGGATGTTTGGAGGGAAATTCAGGGATTTTATGGAGAACCAGGTTGTTCTAGGGATTATTCATAGTATTGGACTGCTTAAATTTTGATAAAAACACTTAGTTGCTAAGGAATTTCAGTCTTGGTTTGATATAAACATAGGGTTTTCAAGTAGAAGTGGGTAAATACCTAGTTATGGTCGTAGGGGAAGCGGAATAGCATTAGTGTGTAGTCTGGATGGGGCGTGCTAGTCTACATTGGCGACTAGGAGTTCAGTGGCTTCTTGGAGTTGATGGTTTGAATGCAGGGTGACAACATGAACATACTTATGTGTGCATGGAGAATAGGAGGTTCTATTGTTTCAATAAAACAAAAATAATGAGTGTTTTCATTTTATTCGCAAATTCAAAATGTTTGGCGGGTGTGGTGAAAGGGACAGATAACACCAGTCAATGGATGGGACATTTTGTCGTTTAGCGATGGTGGTAAGTGGAAGCAGTAATGGTTTCATGACATAGCCTTTGAGGGTTGGGCGGTATTAGGAGAGGTCCACTCGATGCCATTCATTGGGTGACACGTAGCAGTGGGAAAATAGTGAAAACACTCACATCAAGCGAGTAAAGTTCAGTATCGAAGGCTGCCTGATATGAGCGTCCACTATCAGATCTGAAAGGGTCATATCATATAGTGATCTGGGCATGGATTTGATCGGGAGTTAATGGAGGGGCCCGATGGGAACTAATTTCGGATTTCGGGAAATTAATAACATCAGGGGTGGTGTGATTGGGCGAGGATAGATTATTAATCAACCACAGATTGGTTAATTAATCTTTGTTATTTGGTGGGAGTCTTAGGTTATTAATTAATCGCAAATCATTTCCCTTGTTTTAATTATTTTATTATTAAGTCTTATGTTTCAAACCTTGGGAACGAGATTATTAATGTATGGGGTTTTTAACAATAAAATATACGGGAAAGGGATGATTGTTGGAATTTAATACATAAGTAAAATCAGGTATTAATATGAGATGAAAAATAAAAGTGCACTAAGTATAATGCTTTTAATATTAATTTGTTTTTCATATTAAAATATTATAACTTAGGCTAAAGGGATTTTGTGGGGTAACTACGTTTCCTTAGCAAATAGTGAATTTACTTAGGGGAAAGGGGTTTTTAGAGGAAGTGAATAAATGATGAAGGCGTGAATGTTGATGAGGGGTTTTTAGCACCTTTGATCTTATAAGTTATTGGGACGAGGGTCCGTCCCTCCAGAAGTTTGAGAAATGCTCTGATCCCCTTTAACTAAAGGCTTTTTTTTTGGAACTTTTACTTGTGGGAAATTAATTATAATAAGGGGTAAAATGAATGAGGAAATTAATCAGGCAACCTTGTAAATGTGCCTTTGTCATCCATGCTTTTCCAAAGTAATGTAATGATGAAAGCAAATGATTTAAGCTTTTAACTTAACCATTCATCATACATAATTACACAACCAATCATCTACTTACCCACCTACACATCCTACAATTTTTACTTCTTTTATTAGGGTGCACTTAAACTGGAAAACCCTTATCAATTTTTTTATTTTATTTTTTTACAATGGAAATCTATCTAAGTATATCCTTATTACATCCAAGGGCTCAAATTAAACTATTGAGCTCCTTTATTTACTCTACCTAATCTAATTATCTGCCAAGATTACACTATTTGGTCAAATTTTATTCTCTATCTATCAACATGAAATAACCAAGTTTAAACATTTTGACTCTCCATGGATTGTGGCATAAGTGACAAGCTACACACAATCTTTTATTTTTCACCAAAGTAAATAGTAGTGACATTTGGACTTGCACACCTTCATGGTCTTTTTCTTTTTTTTGGGGTTCATTTTTCATATTTTTTGACCTTTTCTTTTTATTCCTTTTATCCTTTGATTTTCTTTTAAGATATACCATCTTTACATTTTTTATTTTTTTGAATTTTTGAATATGGAGAACATTTGTAAAAAGCAAAGGCATGTTCATATTACAGAGATAAACTAAGTCAATTATAAATTATGACACTTATTGGTATAGGAACATAATAGTGGCTCCACTTGGGGATGGCTTTCCCTAGTGGAAAGTCAAGAACTGTAGATCGGTGGCCTTCTTTAAAAGACTTGTGATTTTATTCTGCAATGTCCCTTTTACTTTTCTACTTTCTTGATATTTATGACAGTAAAAATTTCGAAGCTTAGGGCCTTCTCTTCAGGCTTCAACTCCAAAATTACTATCCAATCAACACTAAACATTATGAAGGATATAATATGTACAATTTGAACTAGTAAAATTAGTAAATTGGGTCAAAGTAATGCTTCAAGATTCGACCATTGACTGTTTCTCCTTCTACCTCTACACCATTCAATTCTTTGAGAAAGTAATTTTTATTACTTCTGGAGGCATATATAATGTATGAGCCTTTCAACAGGAAGTCAAACTTCCCATGTTTCCCTTTTTCTTCTCTTCTAGAATCCCATTTCAAAAATTTGACACCAAGATATAAGTCTTCTGCCTTGGTTCTTTTATTAATAACTTTCTAAGTTTTTCTTGCAATACTTGGGCTCTGAGGTATACTTCTTCCCTAGTTTGTTGTAGGTGAATAGTTTGACTGATTCTTCTTTGAATATCATTTTCTTGAACTTGATATTCTTGGAGCAATTTCATAACTAGAATTCCTAATGATGAGGGGAAAACTGCCTCCATCCCATAGACTAACTGATAGGGACTGGTACCAATAGATTTCTTAGTTGTAAGCTTGTTTTCCCATAAAGCATTGATCAATTTCTTGTTCCATGTTTTCTTATTGTCTTCTGTCAATTTTTTAATAATATTAATTAAGCTTTTGTTGGAGGATTTGGCAAGTCCATTTCCTTGGGGATAGTAGGTTGTGGAGTGACCAAGGGTTATATGGTATTTATGACATAAACCAATCATTCTTTTTTATTTAAATGCTACAGCATTGTTTGTTATAATTTTTTTGGGGCAACCAAATCTGGATAGAATATTAGCCTCTAGGAAACCTGTGATAATAGTGTCAGTGGCTTGTCTAGAGGGAATGGCTCTATCCACTTGGTGAAGTAATCTGTGGTAGTCAATATCCATTTATGTTGGGTAGAAGAGGGGAGATGACTTTCACCAATGAAATCTAGACCCCATTGTTTAAATGGTTTTTCTGTAGAAATGGGTTTCAAAGGTAAAGGCAGAAGTTTTCATTTTCCTTCAAAGATTTGACACTTGTGGCAGGAGGTTACAAACTTTCTTACATCAGAAAAAAAAATTAGCCAGTAGAACCCAACCCTCAGGATTTTATTAGTTGTTGTCTTCCAGTAGAGGTGTCCTCCACAATCGCCTGCATGAAATTCTTGGAGTACTTTGTCAGATTATTCCTTTAATAAACAGTTTAATAGAATGCCTTCATGATTTTTCCCAAATAAGGTATTATCCATTATGTAGAATTTTAAAGATTTCATTTTGAAAAACCTACTTTTAGTTCTGGACAACCCTAGAGGAGCTTGTAAGTTTTCTAAAACATATACTATATCAACATACCAAGGTGAGTCTAAAAAAGGCCTGGCTGATATGTGGAGTTGCCATCTCCTCTTCATTATCTAGTTCTGCAATAAAATTCATACCTAGGGCTTGGCAATTAGTTTCATCCATGAGTTTAGCCAACCCTTGGCCTTTGATTAATTTTGTAGGTTTAATCTCTATGTCATACTCCAATATGGTAGCTATCCACTTTCCCCTTTTGCCATCAACTCCATCCTAGGTGAGAATGTCTTTGACTACAGCATTGCGAACATAAGCTACAATGTGAGAATACAAGATATAGACTTGGAAATCTTTGATGGCTTGTACCAAAGAAAAAGCTTGTTTTTCCATTATATTATATTTTAAGGATGCATCTCTTATAGCTTTACTAAAGAAAGATATTGGTTTTTCAAATCCTTGATCATTTTTCTGTAGTAAAACTACACCAATACTATGTTCAGATGCAAAGGAAAAAATAATAAATTCTCTGTCAAACATTGGACTTATGAGGACCAGTGTTCGAGTTAAGGCTAATTTTATTTCTTCGAATGATTTTTTAGCCTCTACTTTCCACTTAATAGCTGAATCTTTTTTCAACATGTTATTCAACAATCTAATTAGTTCAGCTAGATTAGAGATGAATCTTCTTAAGAAAAATAGTTTTTCTAAAAATGCCTGAAGTTCTTTAATGTTTCTTGGGTGAGGTATTTGCAAGATAGCTTCAATCCTGATTGGGTCAATCCGGATTCCATCTTTGGAGATAATGTCGCCTAATAGTTTTCCTTCTTCCAAACCAAATAAAGATTTCCTTGGGTTCAGAGAAACGCCATATTTCCTGCATTTAAGAAAAACTTGCCTGAGATGATCCAGGTGTTGTTGATCTGACTTAGAAAACACTATGATATCATCAAGGTATATAATCAGGAAGTCATGGATTTCCTTTGCAAAGGCAATATCCATCGCCCTTTGAAAGGTGGCCCCTGCATTTTTCAATCCAAAAGACATTTTAACATACATGAAGGTGCCTCATGGGGTTGTGCTTGTATTTTTTTTTTTGGTCATTGGGATGGACTAAAATTTGGTTGTAACCCGAGAATCCATCTAAAAGTGAAATCCTTGTGGAACCTACTACCCTTTGCAATATTTGATCCATTTTAGGTAAGGGATAATTGTCTTTGAGTGAGACTTTGTTCAAGTTTCTAAGATCAACGCACAGTCTAATTTCTCCTATTTTCTTTCTTTTAGGGACAAGATTGGATACCCAATCTGAAAACCTAATGGGGTCAATGATTCCTACTTCATACATTCATTTTATCTCTTTTTCAATGGAAGTTAATAAAACAAGATTAATTCTTCTTAACTTTTGCCTAAAAGGTTTCTAATCTTCTTTCAAATGAATAGTGTGTTGTATAATGCTAGTATCATAGGATTTTAAGTCTTCGTAACTCCAGCCGAAAACATCCTAGAATTCTTTCATTAGCTCAATATATTTAAGCTTTTCATCAGGGGTAATGATTTAGACAATTTTATCAGCGTATGATTCTCTTGAGTTCCTATGTTGCATTCTTCAATGTCTGCTTTCAAGGGATGCATCTTAGGCTTTTCAGAAATATCATTGGAGTCAAATAATTCATCCAAAGGAGTTAATCCCTTGGGTTATTGGTTATCTTTCATATTTATGACTTTAGTTTCATAATCAATTATTTTATCAATATCCATTTGCTTTAAGTCCTAAATATCTGTTTTTATGAATTTAGTAGAGTGAAGCATGTTTATTGAGTTTTCTTCCAATTTGTTAATATCTAACTCATTAGTGTGATCAAAATCTGAAACCATGTCTACATCTATATTAATGTTAGCAAATTCTTCGTCTAATGTCAAAAAGTGATTAATCTACTTATTATTGTAAAAAACTTGCCAGTTCTTAAGATTATCAGGTATAGCTGGCCTATGCCTAACCTCAGCAGTATACTGGTGAGTAGGCTGAAGAAGGCAATTTGCAGATTCTAGCAAACATAGCTAGGCTATGAGCTTGCATGTTATGTTTTCTAGGAATGGTTGCAAGGTTGGTTTCTGAAAAAGTGTTAAGGATTTCTAAAATTGTTCCTCTGTAAATTCATAATCTAGGGTATTTGGTTAGGTAAGCAACATTAATATGTTTAACTATCAATTTAGAATATCCCATAATTGACACCCTTATAGATCCTAAGCTTTTAACCAATTTAAGACCTAATAGGAGGGCTTCATATTCTGCCATGTTGTTTGTGCAATTGAAATTTAACCTATAGGCATGTCCCTCTGCATGATCATTTTCTAAGTTATAAATCCTACCCCTACCCCTGCACCTAATTTGTTTACTAAACCATCAAAATCCAAATGCCATAAGATTTCATGTTCATAGTTTTCATCCAGGGTAGTGGAATCTTTCTTAGCTAAGGCATCTGAATTTTCTTTGTCATCTGATATCTCTTGAATTGGACAGCTGACTTTTCTTTTACAATTTCTTTTGGTTCTGCTACTATATTATTTTGAGCATCTTTTGGATTAGTTTCTGCATTATAGAGAATAAAGGAATCCATATCAGAATGCACTAAGTAAATAGGAAATTTTTGAGGTCTCTCCTAACTACTCACTACATACTTCATTAAAGTTTCTCTATATAGCTTCTTTGGTTGTCCAAAAACAGATATGGTAGCATACAACATGTCTAATTGTAGAGACCCTTGAAGTTTGGTCCCCCAAGATCTGGACAGTAGCATGCCATACTTGGGTGGGATATCTGCTACAACAATGTCCATGAGTATAGTTTTGGTAGGGTATTGAACCAAAGAAACACACAAATCTTTTATAAGTCCTAAACACCTCACTTGATTCAAACCAAAGGAAAATAAATCCCTATAGGGTCTAGTGATTTCTAAGTTAAGTTTCTCCATAACAGACTTAAGCATGGCATTATGCAAAATCTTGTCATGGATATTAAGACTGACATAGAAGGGTGGTATCCCTCCTTCCATTGGTTTCCCATTTACCTCGGGGCCAAAAATTAACTCGGGCTGGTCATGAAAGAGATTTACAGAATCTTCATTTTCAGTGATATTTAATGATTTCTTTATCTGAGACCTGTAAGTATCATGTTTTACCAGCTCTGTCAAAGGAACAAAAATTTTAAGCTTGGCCACCTCTGCTACAAGGTTAAATGGCAAAGGTGCTTTGTCTATTTGAACATTTTGAGTTCTGGGAGCAATGTTTTCATCTTTTTTAGTGCTTGGAGCATTTTTTGCTGATTTTTCTAATACAATTTTTGGAGACTCTTCTACTATTTCCTTGGGGGGAAGTGAAGTGGAAGGTTGTTCATTATTGGGCTGACTATCAAATACATCTTCTATGGTGGGGTTGGGAGGATTTTAATTTGTTTTAGAAAGGATCTGAAGTGTTTTTGTCACTAGAACTGTTTTACCCTTTTTAGGTTGATTAGGGCCTGTTTTCTGGTTTCGTTCTGGGGCATCAGTATTTTTTCTACTTTTTAAATTATACTGGTTCTGTACCTCAAAAATAGTAGAATCATACCCTTGCCTGAAAACAAATGATTCCCCTATTTGGGTTTGGAATTATTGGAGCACATGGGACTTCTGGTTGTCCTGAGTTAGGAAAACTCCTTCCTCATCATCTAGACCCATTAAATTTATTTGAGTTTCTTGTTCAGGGTCTTCTAAGTGGGAGGCCTTTGCATAGTTTTCTTAGAAAGGTGGTCTGATATTCTGGTCAAGAATATTCTTTCCATCATTTTGGTTTTAATTTTTTCTAAAGTCAGGATTTCTCCCTGAATTAGCCTGTTGGCCATCCCAAGGAGATTTCCTTTCAATAGTTTCGACTCTGTCCAACAATCTATCCATTCCTTTGACTATAGCATCAATCTTTTGTTCAAAGGGCGTATTTTCTTATTTTACAGGTGTTCTTCTCTCATTCCTAGCTTTGGCTCTTTTAGAAAGTAGGTTCGCCTAAACACTTACTGCTACACTCTGCATTTCTTCCAGAGTGGAGGGTTCCTTTCTCTTAACTAGAAAGCCATATCTAAATCAAGTCCATTAGGAAATTTGATCAGGGCTAAACCAGGTGGGGTTCTAGGTTAAGTGGAATGGCACTATAAACACTATTAAACCTAGTGCAATAGTCCTGAACGGTTTCATGAAGTCCCCTTCTAAGGTTCTCATATTCAGATAAAATCTACAGGGGGTCCTTCTTTTTCTCCCACCTATCCAGGAATTGTTGGTAGAGAACTCTTAAGCTATCTATGCTCTGAGGGGCCAAGGATCTAAACCATGTTCTCACTTCCCTAGCTATACTTTGAACAAAAATTCTCATTTGAACTTCAACTATGTCAATTTCATATATCTCAAAATAGTCTGTCATTTTCCTAGTGTGCTACTGAGCTGTGTAGGTTCCAATGCCATCAAAATTAGTAATTTTACTCTGATAGTCCTAAGGCATGGCACGTAGGGGAGAAAGCATCACAAGGAGAGCATATCTATTGGCCATGATTCTAGGTTGGGCAGTAGTGTGAACGGGAGTTGGGGTAATAGGAGGTGTTTGGGTGATGATTGGCTGGAGAGGAAGTGAAGGGATGAAGGGAGGGGTGGAATGGATTTCAGAAGAGTGAGGGAATAATGATGAAGTAGTAGAAAGAGAAGTAGTTTCATAAAGTTCAGGTGTTCTATTGGTGGTAAGAGATGACTGAGTGGAGTTCTGCAGATATCGATCAATTAACAAATTGGGTCGTTGGGTTTCAAGTTCTCTAAGGAATTCTGGATCTTGGACTAGGTCCAATAGTTCACTGTCAGATGTGGTTCTAAATAGAGAGAGTTCAAAATGTCCACCAAAAGGAAGATATTCTAGGAAACGCCACTCAACCAACTTGAATGTGATTTGAACAAAGGTCTGGGGCTAACTGAAGTTTCTTGTCTTCTAATGATTCTCGGAATCAGGTTGGGATTTTCAAACACAGGGGGAGGATTTGGATCAAGGTTAGCCCTGGTGTAATGAGTTCTTCCTGAATGCAGATTTCGAGCTTTTCAATGTTATTCTTTTATGGATTTTTCAAAATAACTTCTATCACTCCTTTAAGATATTTCAAATTAAGAATTTTAGTTTTCTTAAAGGTTTGTTTCAACTGAGGGTTTGTTCAATCCCCAGTATGGTCACCACTATGTTATCACTCATATTTTCCTTAGAAGTTATTGGAAAGAAGGAAAGGATCCAAGGTAACTACAAACCAATGTTTTAGACTCGGGTTCTAACCAACCTAAGTCCAGAGAGGGCTCTCTCTTTATTATTTAGCTTTGTTTGTTGGGATATTAAGCTAGTTATAAAAGTTTAAGGGTGTTTTGATTTTGATTGAGTGGTGGAATTCTAGGAACAGATGTGTAGAGCAAGCCTTTAGTCCATTGGGCTATGGAGTCAAACAAAGAGTAGCTTAACCAAATCAGATTAATTGCTAAAGGAATAATTCACAGGGAAATTTTGTACAATAGAAAGCAAATTTTTGGGTTGAAATTGATGAGGTAAACCTCGTCAAGGTAGAAGGGCAATGAAGAATCCTTAAACCGGGATCTGGATGAGGAATAGAGGGAGGTCAGTGCTAAAGGGCAATTAAGAATCCTTCACTTTTGACCTAAGAGAAAAAATACGGAAGTACGGAAGCAACTAATATTTCCCAAACAAAGGTAATTCAGTAGAAAATAGTGAGAATGTAAACTTGTCAAAACAGAGAGCTTAATGCTAATTCTGAAATATTTTTCTTTGCTTACTATTCAGATTTTATAAAGAAAACATGTGAATATTTATAACATGATGAGAAAACAATAATAACATGAAGAGATAATAGTTATTTGGTTTCCATCATGCACAAGAATCCTGTCAAATTTATTTAACTTTATTTCATGACCTAGTAGCCAATCCACACTTGATTACAACAGCTCACTAGCTTGATATGAAATGTATACCAAAAATGTCTTCAAATCCACCCTAATGACTTCAATTTCTGAAGTATTTATACAAAAATTACACAAAAATATCTCATCACCATATGAGATTTATTATAGGAAATACAAAATATCTTTTACATGAAGATAGAGACAGATGGAAAATAGATTGTTTCTATCCCTTTATTTATGAACGAGATGGATGTTGGAACTCAGATTTGCCTCTTGCAGTTTCTTTTGTAATTGTGTGCTGGATCTTCTTCTTACTTTCATCTCATGACACTCTTTACTTGTGTTCTTATACTCTTTACCTGTGTTACTAGACCTTACTGTGGTAAATATTTTATACTTTACAGTTTTACTAAAGTAACTTATAGTATCTCTATCATATTAGTCTACCATTCATCATTTGGTATTTTCATTATGATCAATTTCCTGTACACTTTGTCAGCTTCAGTATACTTTGCAAAATTGGGTTGGACTATGAACAGGTGTTTCACTTCATGTTCAATATAAAAAAGATTTTCTAAACCATCATAAAGCACCTTTCCTGTAGGTAGTGCTTTTGTTGTAGAAGAACTAGCTTGACTTCTATCTTGTTTGTGCAGTTTCTCAATGTAATCGTCATGAGTCATTAACTTGTCATTTATGATCAGTGGGCTTGGAAGGCCTTTGTCTCTTATAATGCCATATTTTAACATAAAATCATCTATCTCCTGAATAATTTGACATCTTTTTTCCAAATTAAGAATCAAGTTCTTTTTAGTAAGAACTTTCTTAATTTCCAGGATGGTGGTAGTTCTATCCTCAATTTCCAATTGCTCCAGTTGGTGCCTTTTTCTGCTATTCAAAAAGTTAATCAATTGGGTTGCCTCTTCAGGTTTCTCTCCCAATTCTTCTCTAGTTTTCTGTATGGCATCCATAGTTATTTTAACTAGCTCAGTCTGTTCAAAGATGATTTGGATAGAAGGCCAAAAATCATTGATGGAATCAATGATATTGGTCCATTAGATATCTTTAATATCTCTCAAAGGTTTTTCTAATGTTAAGTCCTTTTCCAGGACTTTGATTCTTTCTTCCATCCTTCTGTTTTTACTTTCTTCTTCTTTGTTTTGAATTTGTGCAAGCTCATAATTGGTTTCTAAGCTTGACATTTGTTTGTTAAGTCTCTTCAACTCAGTTGCCTGGATTCTCATTTGTTCCATGGCTTTGATCATTTCATTTGTCTTTTCTGATGTGGACTCTGTTCTTGTTGGTGTACGTATAGTCGAAGTGGTCCCTATTTCTGGTAGTGCTGTGACTGGTGGAAGCGTTGGTGCCAAGGCAGTGGCTAGAGTGGAAGGCACATTTGTAGAAACTGTGGGAATAACAGTCTGAGAAGTGGTCAACTCACTTTGCTTAGACTGTATTGCTTTTTCTAAGTCATCCTTAGTTTCCTTTAGCTGGTCATTTAGTCTTAGGACTAGGTCCATAAGATCTTCCTCCTTTCTTATTTCTATAATTTCTATAGTTTGGGGATGATGGAGTGGAGGGATCTTAAGCTGCTTTTTCAAGGCAGCAATGTCATCATTCTTCTTTTTAATTAATAGTTTAGCTCCTTCACATCTTTGGGATCATGTTCCAATTCTGTTATCAGATCTTCTAAAGCTTTTATTCTGGTGTCCTTAGCCTATGAGGAAGCTTTTTCTAATTGCAGCTGTGCAGAGGTGTTATGCAATGAATTTTGTAGTTGATGGTCTGCAATGGCTTTGCTAGTTAAAGTAGAATAAACCATTTCACCGATCTGCTTATGCAGTTCTATTTGGCCAATAGGATGAATATCCTTTGCCAATACTTCAAAATTAGTTTTAAAGTAATATACCATGGATTTTGGCTGCTTTATAGTGGGCTTGAGGAAACTGATCTGCATTTTCCCTTCCTTTATGTCAAAGGCTGACATAAGTCTAGTCTGGTTGGTTGGGGCCATTTTGAGGTAATGGCCATAAGTTTGTGCTTTCAATTTCTCATTCCTCGCTTTTATTTCTTTATACTTACCCTTGGTATCCAAGCCCTATTCAGAGGAAGCCCTGAAGGATGAAATCTCTATGCTCTGGGGTCTGTTCAATACTTGCATATATGAAGTAGATGAGGTCCCACCTATTGCGATAGTTTGCCTACTCTCTATCCTTTCCGTCACTGTGTTGCATGTGGTTTCCTCAATGAATTCTTGTTCTGCATAGGGATTCAACATTTGCCTTTTAGCAAAGGTTTGATTAGTAGGCCTACTTGGAGGAGTGGCCTCTTCCTGGTCTCTTTTAGGATTCCTTTCCTCATTGAGAGGAGTTTTTCAAACTGGAGGGTTGCTCATGATTTGTTGAGGTTGAGCTAACTCCTCTGAAATTTCGAGATGCTCTGACTCTTCTTGTTGTCCTAAATGTCCTACTTGGTCTGATGTATCTTGATGCTCTGATGGTTGAGTGTTGGGTTCTTGTGACTATTTTGGTGATGAAGTCTCTCCTGGCACCTGTACAAAGGAATTTTCATCAATCTTTCTTTCCAAATCTACCCATACATTGTCAACTTCAACTTGTGTCCTATCCTGGTCTATTAGAGTTCCTTCCACCCATTCAGACTGATTTGCATATTGCTCAATCTCTGGGATCCTATGGTGGATGTAGGGGGATAGCTTATGATTTTGCCTTCTATCACAGATAAAGCTATGAGGGTCATACTACCAAATGAATCTCTTTTTTAATCTCAATCTCTCAAGGATTTCCTTTGCCCTTCCCCCGCTCTTATGTTGTTGCAAATAAAGGGGCCTAGGTGATCCATTATCCTTAGCTGAGCTTTCTTATTAGTCTTTACAAAGTGGATTTCATCAGAATTGATCATTTTCCTGCAGTGCTCCAGAGCAAATAATCGCATGGAGAGATATTTGGGTAGTTTATAGGGAGGCAGCTCACACCCATAAATTCTGATCTCGGTATGGTTCTCGTACAAGCACTAATCCCCAACCTTGTACTACTTGGATAACTGAAGAACTATTTTAATTTCTGCATTAATCCCGAGAGGAGGATTTCCCTATAACATAGTAGTTACTAGATGTATAAATAAGTCAATGAAATATATGTAAGGATTAGGAGAAGAGCTAGAATAGTGAAAAATTGAGGTCCAAAAGATAACAGACCTAGGATTCCCTTTAGTATCAAGATTTTAGACATAGAAAGGGAATTTATCAGTTTGGTGGTAGAGAAAAAGATGATACAAGACTGAAGAATATGTAAATACTCTCTCGTGCTCTAATCTCATGAATTGGTCATGCATTTTATTTCCAATCACTGTAGCATAGTCAAATTTGGCTGTAGGAGGTTAACCAGGGGTAAAAATAGAAATGTAGGCTAAGGTCATCTCATCTACATACTCATTAGTAGTAAAACCCAAAATGCAAGCAATCATGGTGATGATATCTCTGCTCATATTAGTAAAGAAGCATGACATGTAAGGTGGGGGTCTTTTGGCCTGTAGTTTTCTTCCATGAAAGTCTAACAGATTTTGGTAATTTCGGAACTGGACAGCTTTGAAGATTTTCAAGTAAATTAGTAATGGAAAGGGGAGTGAGGTCCAGACTAGGCTGCAACAGTAACATCTCATTTATGGATTCGGCTGTAATGGTGAATAGGATTTTTTTGGTCTGGGAACATTACAACTCTCATATTAGGGTCGTAGTTTGCATGGCATTGGTTGATAATATCTGGGAAAATATGGACAGTGGGGAATTGATACCTAGGTAGGTTTGATTCCCAAAGACCTATTTCATTAGCATGGGCCAGATAATTGTCCCAGTACTTACAATATAACTTCAAGGGGCTTTCATCAAAAGTAAGGTCCTTTATTTGAAAATATTTGTCGGCCAAGGGAAGGTGGTACAAATCCCTTTGGGGAGAAGTAAGTGGCATGACATTTAGGGTGACGGGAGCTTCTATCCTTTGTTCTTGTGTATTCAAGGACGTTGGAAGGGAAATTCAGGGATCTTATGGAGAACCAAGTTGTTCTAGGGAGTATTTAGAGCATTGGACCACTTAAATTTCGATAAAAACACTCAATTTCTAAAGCATTTTAGTCATGGTTTGATATAATCATAGGGTTTTCCAGTAGAAGTGGGCAAATACCTGGTTATGGTGGTACAGGAAGTGGAATGGCACTGGTGTGTAGTCTAGATGGGGCGTGCTGGTCTGCAGTGGCGACTGGGAGTTCAGCGGCTTCTCGGAGTTAATGGTTTGAACGCAGGGTGACAACATGAATTTACTTCTTTGTGCATGGAGAACATGAGGTTCTATTGTTTCGGTAAAACAAAAATAATGAGTGTTTTTGTTTTATTAACAAAGTCAAAATATTTGGCGGGTGTGGTGAAAGGGACGGATGGCGCCAATCAATGAATGGGAAATTTTGTCGTTTAGCGATGGTGGCAAGAGGAAGCGATAATGGTTTTCATCGCACAGCCTTTGAGTGCTAGGCGGTATTGGGAGAGGTATGTCCGATGCCATTCATCGGGCGACACGTAGCAGCAGGAAAATAGTGAAACCGCTCACATTGGGCATGTAAAGTTTGGTATCGGAGGCCACCTGATATGAGCGTCGATTGTCCAATCTGAAAAGATCAGATCGTATGGTGATCGGGGCACGGATTTGATCGGGAGTTAATGGAGGGGCCCGATGGGAACTAATTGCAGATTTAGGGAAACTAATAACATCGGTGGTGATGTGATTGGGCGGGGATAGATTATTAATTAACCACAGATTGGTTAATTAATATTCATTATTTGGCGGGATTTTTAGGTTATTAATTAACCACAAATCAATTAATTAATCCCTTATTTTAATTATTTTATTATTAAGGCTTATGTTTCAAACCTCGGGGACAAGATTATTAATGTATGAGGTTTTTAACAATAAAATATATGGGAAAGGGATGATTTTTGGGATTTAATACATAAGTAAAATAAAGTATTAATATGAGATGAAAAATAAATGTGCACTAAGTATAATGCTTTTAACATTAATTTGTTTTTTATATTAAAATATTATAACTTGGGCTAAAGGGATTTCCTGGAGTAATTACTTTTCCTTAGCAAATAGTGAATATACTTAGGGAAAATCGGTTTTTAAACGAAGTGAATAAATGATGAAGGGGTGAATGTTGATGAGGGGTTTTCTGCACCTTTGACCTTATAAGTTATTGGGCCAAAGGTCTGGTCCCTCTAGAAGTCAGAGAAATGCTTTGAGTCCCTTTAACTTAAGGTTTTTTTTTGGAACTTTACTTGTGGGAAATTAATTATAATAAGGGGTAAAATGAATGAGGAAATTTATTAGGCAACCTTGTAAATGTGCCTTTGTCATCCATGCTTTGCAAAAGTAATGTAATGATGAAAGCGAATGATTTAAGATTTTAACTTAACCATTCATCATACATAATTCTGCAACCAATCATCTACTTACCCACTTACACATCCTACCATTTTTACTTCTTTTATTAGAGCTTAAACTGGAAACTCTTATCAAAATTTTCTTTTTCTTTTTTACAATGGAAATCTATCTAAGTCTATCCTTATTACATCCAAGGGCTCAGATTAAATTGTTGAACTCATTTATTTACTCTACCTAATTTAATTATCTTCCAAGATTACACTATTTGGTCAGATTTTATTCTCTATCTATCAACATGAAATAGCCAAGTTTAAACAGTTTTATTATCCATGGATTGTGGCATAAGTGACAAGCTACACACAATCTTTTATTTTCACCATAGTAAGTAGTAATGCCATTTGGACTTGCACACTTTCATGGTCTTTTTCTTTTTCTTGGGGTTCATTTTTCATCTTTTTTGACCTTTTTTTTAAATTATTTTTATCGTTTGATTTTCTTTTTAGGATATACCCTCTTTACATTTTTTTATTTTTTTATTTTATTTTTGAATATGGAGAACATTTGCAGAAAGCAGAGGTATGTACATATTACAGAGATAAACTAAGTCAATCATAAATTATGACACCTATTGGTATAGGAACATAACAATATGCACTATTATGTTTGATACTTTTCATCCCCATTATTCTCCCTCCCCACCCCCCTCCTTGATATGTTTCTATTAGTTCTAGTGCCATTTTTGTTTTTCTTTATTATGGTATGGATACAAAGCCTATTGGAAATAAAGATTGTAAAGACTCGTTTATGGCATCCTCGATCCCTAATCTCAACAAGTCTGGTTGGAATGAGAGAAAAGAGACCATTAAAACATATTTTGTAAGCATTTTTCCCTGAAAATCTAATGAAAACTTTTTGAAAAAAATGATAAATAAATTAATTAAAAAAAAAAAAAATTTAATAATATTCTTAATTTTATTTTATAAATTTTATATTTTTCATCTCAACTATTATATATACAAATATATCAAACATATTTTATCATAAAAATAGGTTTAAAAGGAAGAAACATGAATCTTCCAATGTTGCATATGTCACATAGACTTTGGTATGTTTATAGTAATAATTATGAGAAGAAAAACCATTCATATATATAGTTATAATAAAATTAAACTTTTGATTGAGATAGAAATTTCATTTTTCTTTCTAAATTTACTCCTTGTTTAATAAATTTAGAATTAAAATAATTTACTAATAGTTTAATAAATTTAAAACTAAACTTAAAATATGTTAATGTTTAAAAAGTTTATATGGAAAAATAATTTCCATAAACCTTATCCTCCCAAATTGAAATACAATGAGAACCCCCCTTGTAATTTTGCAACCACATACAATTCTTCAAACATTAAAAATCCACATATCCAAAAATAACACTAAAATATAACAAAATGATAATTACTATGAAGTTCTTGCTAAAGATAGCTAATTTGTCACATATGGAGTTATCTAAAATTAGAGAGTCATTTAACCGATTCAAGATGAGTCAAGCTGAATTATTAGAGAGTCGTTTAACTGATTCAAGCTGAGTCAAGTTGAGCTATGTCATATTTTGGGTAAAGTCGAATTTATTGTGTGGTTTCATGTCAAAGTTGTTTTAGGTGAGTCACTAGTTGGGAAAGGTTAAATACCCCTCACCAAGTTCATTGTAATCATCAAGTTTTTGTGTGATCAATAGAAGAGTTGCAGCTCATGTTATTGTATGTGTAAATTGTTTTTGTTATTTTGTACCTTACCTCCTATGTCTTTCCAACAAATTGGTAACAGAGTCAAAGAAGGAATACAAGATTTGCAGAGCCAGAGGACCAAGTGAAGAAGGTCGTTGAATTAAAAAAACAAAACGCATTATAGAATTGTTGCATAGTTAAAGTGAGACCAACACATGTTAGAAGTGTAAAAAGGTGCGCTCACTTGGGGTGGGTTGATTTTTATTAAAAGGTGTGGAGCTAATTAAAGTCTTTTTATGACATTTATAAAGTTTTTTTTAACAACTTTTTTAAAAAGTGTTATGTGGGATTTCTTAAAGCTTTTTTTAGAAGAGAAAAAACCTTGGGGCTTATTAAAAGAAGTTTATTTATAAAGTGTGGTGGAATTTTTTTTAAGGAGGAATATAATCTATTTATTTTTAAAGGATTTTATAAAACAAAAAAGGGGTTTTATTTGAAGAGTATTTTTTTTTGAAGAAATATGGCTTCATCCAGTTTCAAGTCACATTTTCCATCGTTTACAAGGAAGGATTATCATGTGTGGGTCATTAATATGCACACCACATGAATGGCTCATGACGCTTGAGACTATGTCATGAATGGATTTCCCAAGCCTAATAATGAAGTAGAAGAATGAGCCCTCAGTAATGCAAAGGGGTGGGGGGGCACAATGGAAGAAAGAAAAAAATAAGAATGCACAAGTGTTGCATATTATAAAACAAGGAGTGGACCGAGCAATGTTCCAAAAAATTATGATCATTTCTTCATCAAAGAAAGCATGGGATACTTTGGCAACAAGCTATAAAAGTATGCCCAAAGTCAATATTGTTAGGTTGCAGAATACTAGAAGAGATTTTGAAAGTTTGTAGATGAAGGAAACAGAGGACATTGATTCATTCATGAATCGGGTCTTGATTGTTGTAAATCGGTTAAAAATTTATGTTGATTAGATAGAAGATCAAAATTTGGTTGAGAAGGTCCTCATATCTTTGTCTACCAAATTTGATGTTGCAATAGTAGCCATATAAGAAGCCAAGGATTGGAAATGATAATAGTTGACGATTTGATGGGATCACTTCTATCCCATGAGAAAAGGATAAAGAGAAATAACGATTCCACCTTAGCAACCACTTTAAAAGTCATGTCTCTGTTTCAAAAGACAAAGGTTGAGGTAGAGGTAGATCAAGAGGCAGAGGATGAGGAGGAAGACAGGGTGCTCAAAGAGATGGAAGAGAAGAGTAGGAATAAGAAAGTGGATTCAACAACAAAAGCTTCAACAACCATCAATGACTTGACAAATCAAAGGTGAGATGTTATTATTGTAATAAATTTGGCAATTATGCCCAGGATTGTAGGAAGAAGATAGCTAATCAAGGAAAGCAGAGAGCTAATGTCACTATAGAGAATACTGACTCCATGTTGCTAGCTATCGATACTGTGGAACCTTCTGATAATGTGTGGTTATTAAACATTGGTTGTAGTAACCACATGACATGTAACAAGAATTTTGTTGCAAATTTGGATCGATCAAGATAGGGGTGAAGTTGAGCACTAACAAGACTATGGATGTAGATGGGAAAGGAGTGGTCAACATTCCGACTAAGCTTGGTGAGCCAAAGGAAATCTCAAAGGTATATTATGTCCATGGTATCAAGCATAATTTGATAAGTGTTGCTAAAATTATGTAGAAGGGATACACAGTTATTTTTTAAGGACAAGAGTGTGTTATTTATGAAATCCCACAAGAAGGAAACTGATAAAAATGGTGCAAATGACGACGAACAAACTCTTTCCTCTAATCATGAATTACAATGATCAAGTCAATTCTTTTATAGTTGTGTGTTCTAATGATTATTGGTTATGGCACTTTTGGTTTAGACACTTGCACTTCTATGGCTTAATATTGTTTTAGGGGAAACATATGGTTAGAGGATTACCTCCCATTAAAGAATCTTCTAGTACTTGTGAGTGTTTCATCTTGGGAAAGCAACACCATGAAAATTTTCCAATGGGAGTTGCATACAAAGTAAAGCAACCACTAAAGTTGCTTCATACATACTTATGTGGACAAGTGAGGACACAATGGATTCACGGAAGTTGTTACTTCCTCACTTTCGTTGATGATATATAAGAAAGGCATGTGTTTACTTCCTGAAGTAAAATTCTAAGGCTTTTGAAAAGTTCAAAGAATTCAAAGCCTTGGAAGAGAACCAAACTGATCGTAAAATCAAGGTATTGATATCATATCGTGGTGGAGAATATGATTCAAAGGCATTCCATGATTGCTACAAACATCAGGGAATTATAAGGCAATTTACAACCAGATACAAACTGTAGCAGAATAGTGTAGCAAAGAGGAAGAACACGACAATTATGAACTTGGCAAGGAGCATGTTGAAATGAAGAAACTTGTGTAATGAGAATTGGGAAAATTGTGTTGCATGTGTTGTTTATGTGATAAACAAATCTCCTACAAATAGTGTGATGAACAAAGTACCAAAAGAAGCATTGTCAGGTATGTATTGTAGTGTATCTCATCTTAGTGTTTTTGGATGTGTATCCTATGCTCATGTGCCTAAGGAGCTAAGAGTAAAGTTAGATGCTAAGAGTGAAAAATGCATATTTACTGGTTATAGTGAACAATCAAAAGATTACAAATTTTACAACCTTGTTACCTAGAAGATAACCATAATCAGCAAATATGTTGTGATCAAAGAACAAAAGTCATGGAATGGGAGTATAGACAAAGACAATTGATGCAAGAGCGACATTAATGGAAGAAGATGATGTAGCAGTAAAAGAGAAACAAGAATCATAGGGGAAGACACCAAACATAGTCACACCAACAAGGACTCCAAGATATATTGAACATCATGGATCTTCGAGCAAATCAAGAGATCAAAATTCTCACAATAATCAATGGGGTGATGAACCAAGTAATGATAAGAGAAAAATGAGAAGTCCGAAATATAGTAATCAAAAGTGCATTGGTTGAAACATTAATGTTTATCATCGTATAGTTTCAATCTATTGGGATAAACATTATGAAAATGGTAGAATAGTTAAAAGATCCATGCTAGGACAATAGGTTCACAACTAAACATAATATTTACTTGTATAGTTCAAGTGGAGTTAGCTTCCAAATTTATGCATGACTGTTGACCTCTAACGGAACTCTTGGAAGACTTTTTAACAAAATTAAACATTAAAGCAAGGCAAGGCAAAATTATGTGGGTGAATACTTACCCATAAGTAACAAAACACACCACTCATAATATATGGGGATTTTTAAGAAACTGCTTTGGGAAAAATAATACAATAATTTTACACTACATAAGAATTTAAATGTATAGAATAATTGGTAACAATCGAGTTGTATCATACCACCAAATACATACGTAACCATTGTGCCAAAGTTATGTGCAATATAAGAAGCCCCAGCATGAAAAACATGATAATAAAAAAATTGGGGGATGTTATAAAAATAAAGGAAAGTCATCACAAACCTTAATGGAATCTAATGGTGAACTGCCTGAAAGTAAACTAATTGGGAATCCAAACATGATTTCATGGACATCCAAAAACTTCATGATTGTGTGCTTCATTCCTCTTTACATAAAGTGTTAATGTTATGAATGCATTTAAATTTCAGTGTCCTTCGAAGAAGTTGAATCAGAACATATGTATTTGGATGACCTGTGATTAATTTCTTTTTTGAGAAGGATGGGATGGAAAAGCCATGAAAGTCATGGCAACTCATGAGGCTAGGATTTTATATAAGGCCTATCTTTGGGTTGGAGTTCCTCATACTCTAGTCTTGTGGTTCAGATGATAGATTTCAAGTAATCTCTAGGGAACACAAAGAAGCCAAAAAAATAACCCTTAAGAGTAATGTTGTTTTTTGATTTCTGTTTTAGGCAAATAATTTGTTAGTATAAAGTATCCCCTCAATTTTAGTCTTCCTTTCTAAATTCAAATTGTATGCCACTTTTTTTTATTAATGAGAAGATCCATCTAATTCTAAAAACAAAAGTTAAAGTATACACTATAAACCTAACTTTGATATCTATATATTTGCCTAATAAAATATTGATAAAGAAATTTCTAAAGCAATTTTTTTACAATTTATTTTATAATATCTATTAATTAAATTTTATTAAATTTTACATCGTGTATAATTGTATAATATTGCAATAATAAATGTATATCCACTTCAAGTTTATCATATATACAATTCAATGATAGTTATTTTTGGGATGGCTAACGGGGAACAAGTACAACAACCGCTGGCATTCAAGATTACACCAATATATCTATTTAAAATATGTTGTAAGATATTTTATTATGAAGGTGTTAACGGTAATCATAAATTTTTTAGATTGATTTTTTTAATTTATTATTTTTAATAAATATTTTTATATTTTAAATTACTTTTAATATATATTTTATTGAAAATCAATAAAAAGTAATGATATTAACTATTAAAATTGTTTTCATTTTCTTTCCACCTGTCCTTAAAAAACATAAAGAAAGAAAGGGATTAAAGGTTCCACTTCATCTCTAATAAGTCTACTCATTATTGGTAAATTAAAAATGATTATATTAATTCCATTAAATAATGATGAAAATGTCACTGAAGTTATACATGGTCAAACTGGGCTTTCATTTTTGGATAAATAGATGTATAATTATATTATAATTTTTAGATATTGAATAATCACAAGTACAAGAGCGCAAACAATAAAATTATGAAATATAACGACAGAGTGCATATCAATGGCAGTGGCTCAAGGTTCTTCCATGGAAAAGCTTATTGCTTCTATTCAGCAACTCATGAATTCATCTCATATTTCCATTTCCAAAAGGATCTTTATATGGAGATTTTATAAATATGGTGTTAAGTAACAAACCGAAAAAGTTACCATCCCTTCATACATTTGAAAATAATATAGCATTTTAATGATAAGGACGTTGTTAATGTAGATGTTATAACTTCATAAAATGTTTTGTAGTGTAATTTTAATTACTAATTT